>CADDXX010000360.1:355492-654500 GCA_902810485.1 Alauda arvensis | reverse complement strand
TTTAGAGAAAAACAATGTTAACGTAATTTTGATTATAAAAGCCCAGACACTGTTGTGGGCGGGGGAGAAACCATTTTTCCAGCTGCTTGTGAACTTCATGCTGGACAAAAAGAACTTAGAGATAAGATTTGTAAAAATAAACATCTGCAGTCCGCAACACAGACTCTCTCCGATTCCTTCTTTCGAACATGGGCCGGTGAGAAGAAGAATTTACACTGCCGGGGTTAATCTCGGAAGAGATAGCCCCGGCAGTAGTGAGAGTTTTTTTAGAACACATTATTCCCCGATATGGGTTAGTAAACAACACTGACTCTGACAGAGGCCCTCATTTCACTGCCCAGATTTTACAAGAGGTTATCAAAGCCCTAGGGATAAAATGGCGACTGCATACACCCTGGCACCCCCAAAGTTCAGGGAGAGTTGAGAGGATGAATAAAACCCTGAAAAATGTGTTAACCAAATTAATGTTAGAGACAGGGATGATTTGACTTAAGTGTTTACCCCTAGCTCTATTGAGAATTCGAATTAGACCCAGGTCTGACCTAAGGGTATCACCATATGAAATGATGTTTGGCCTTCCCTTCTTACTTACTCCCTACAGCACTGGAAATTATTCAGAAGGGGAAGCTGCAACCCAAGAATATAKTAAAACAATTGGCAAGACTATCACTGATCTGAAGACAAGAGGGTATTTTCCTCAAACCTCTCCCCTAGACAAAGACATACACCAGATAAAGCCAGGTGATTGGGTTTTAATCAAATCCTGGAACACCACCCCACTAACTTCCAAATTCAAAGGTCCATTTCAAGTGCTCCTTTCCTCACACTGTGCTATCCGGACCCAGGAGAAAGGCTGAGTCACAAGTAAAGGGACTGTTACAACCTCCAGATAATTCTGAAAACCTAAAAAGAGACCCGCCCAAGTGGATTGCTACACCACACCCCAACTCCTTGAAGATCACCCTATGGAAAAAGGGGACTGAGGAGTAMTCAAAAAGATTACCAAAGCACCAAATAACTACCTCAGAGACTGTTAAAGACTGTAGTTATAGCTTGTTTAAGCTGAAGTATTGTTGTTAAGCTAAAGTGTTATTGTTATAGGAAATTTCTGTTACAGAAACTGTTAAAAGATTTAAGGAAGTTCCTCATAGAACACCTTCCAGGCAGATGACCCCAAATTAAAAGCCAGCAGGTAGGCATTAGCAAAGAGAACCCTGAGAAACAGCTCCTAAAACCCCAGAGGCAAACCCAGGCGAGATCCAAAGATTCGTACTAGATTCTTGGGAATAATGATGGTAATCCAAAACCCCAGAGGCAAGACCAGACGAGATCAAATGATTCGTACTGGACTCTTGGGAGGACTGATCACAATCCTACTCATGGCTGAGTATGTGGAAGGAGCTTGTTCCAAGTGCTATTCACCCATCTATGATGAAGAAGACCTACAATCACTAATCAGGGTCCATATAAATGTAAAGCCTACCTGTTTTGATGTAAACAAAATCTCCACCTGTCAAGACGAGGGGAAAGAATATTGAGTAGCTAAAAATACTGCCACATATAGGCAGTGGATGCTTGGAGAGTGTCCTATCAGGGACTGGTTTTGTATGGAAGAATTAGGTTATTTAAAAGGAGTCAGAGACCTCATAAAAGAGAAACCATTAAGAGCAAAGAAAGCTGAAATAGAAGAACCGAGTCATAAGAATCTTTTCATTGATATGATGAAAACAGTAAGTCATGAACTAAATCTAACTAACTGCTGGATATGTGGGAGTACACAAATGTCTGACATATGGCCCTAGGAGGGAATAAGCCTAGCACTATTAGATATCCTAAGGTGGGAGAATACGAGCCAAAACCCCCTAAAAACCCAAGAAAGGAGGAGAGAACAATGGGATCTCCAGGCCAAAGTAGTTGGGGAGGAATGTATAATGAGAACAGGGAAGAGGTATAAAACATTTGTGGGGAAAATGGCATGCAAAAGATCCCTAAAGATAAGAGACTTAACTCAGAGATGGATCCCAAAAGAACCGAAAACCTATTGGTCTAAACAGTTAAAAAGAGAGTGCATTTATAACGAAAGTTACCAATTATATCAGTGTGCATTCCAGGGGAAGAACCCCTTTTGGGGGATTAAAAAGATTTCTAAGTATTGGGAGACCCCCTTTGACATCCAAGACACCACCTGGAAGGCCCCAGACCATTTGTTCTGGATTTGTGGAGACAAAGCCTATACCTACCTCCCTGGCGATTGGGTAGGGAGTTGCACTATAGGTATTATAAAGTCCACCTTTTTCCTACTCCCCCGAGATTCGGGGAAGAGCCTAGGTGTGCCACTATATCATGACTTAAATAACAGAGAGAAACGAGCAGTTATTGATATGGGAAGCAGTCAGACCTGGAAAGGGAAAAAAACCTGAAGAAATCATCAAGACCTATGGGCCAGCTACCTGGGCACAAGATGGGTCATGGGGGTACCGTACCCCAATTTACATGCTGAACAGAATCATCAGCCATAATTAGAAGTAATATCTAACAAAACAGCCCTAGCCCTAGATCACATCAGCCAATAGCTAACCCAGACTAGGGCAGTAGTATATCAAATTAGACTAGCTGTAGATTATCTCCTAGCAAATGAGGGAGGCATATGTGGGAAATTCAACAACTCTGAGTGCTGTCTGGAGATAGATGATAAGAGTGAAATAATAAGAAATATCTCTAAAGAAATTAGAAAGGTAGCACTCAAGAATGGAAACCTTAGTTTAACAGAGATTAGTGGGATAATTTCTGGTGCCTTAAAGGAGCTTGGTGGAAAAAAGTAGGATTTATCGCCTTAAGTGCTCTAGCCAGCCTCCTACTTATCCCATGCGTATTCCCCTGCCTAATTCGGACCATTACATCAACAGTGCAAGCTAGCCTCCAAGCAGTGGAAACTAGTACCCAAATATCAACCAACATGTTAACATTAACCTCAGATCACACAGAATTCCAAGCCGCAGAAGAAATGTACCACCAATACCAACAAATGCAAGATATCTGTCCTCAAGAACAAAACTGAYACAGGCAAAACAGCCCTATCAAAGGAAAAGACAAGGGATTGAGATGGGCAAGATTCAGGAGTCCTAGGATTGGAATGTTGTGTTGAGATATATAGCTGTGTATGTCAAAAAGTTTTTTCAAGGGGCTAGACTGTCCCAGGTTTTTCTGTACCTCAGTTTTGAGATTTGTACCCCAGTTCTAAGAACCCCTCCAATAGGGAGGGGTTTGTCTCTTTCTTAGAGCCCTGAAAGGGGGGGGTTCCCTTCCCTGCTGCTGAGGGGACCGCTGGTGGAGCAGCCCGCCTCCCCCCTGCCCCGGCGAGGGGCCGGCCACACTGACCCCTGCCCCAGCGCTGCGAGAGCTGGGTCCTGGCTTTTCCCTCCAACGTGGCGCGGGGCTGAGCCTGCTGGTCCGCGGGGCCAGCTCCAGCCGCCCCCCCCTCCCCCTGGGGAGGAGTGGCCCCCATGCCGGGTCCCGGGTCCCCCTCCCCCCTGCCCCACTGGTATTTGGTGTCAGCTCCAGTGGCCTCCGCCCTGTCCCGCAGGTCCGCTGGACTGCTCCGTCCACCCCTCCCTGGTGCCTGCTGCTGCCCCTGTGGCCACCGTGGAGCTTCAGTGTCGCCACCCCGATGTCCCCATGTGGTCCTGCCACTCCTGCTGCTCCACCGAGGGGAAGTCACCTCCCATTTCCGCCTCCCAGATGCCTGTTGACCACCGCCCCTATGGACATCACCAGAGCTCCCAAGCGCCTCTCTACACTCGGAAGTATGATCCAGAGCAAAGAACCTCAACTGCAACAAGCCTAATTAAAATTAGAGAATATAAAGGGTACCATCGTACAGGCAGGGCCCTAGTGCCTGTATAGATACCGCTTGCCCATACACCCTCCACCTCGCCATGACCTAAAAAGAACCTAATAAAGATATCATCCCTAGACCAACCGAGCTAAAACCGAGTTCCTACGGCTCCCGTGAGGTTGCACTCCCGGACCTGTGCTGCACAGCAGGCCCGAAACACACCTCCTCCCTGGTGGAGCAGCGGCATAGGCAAGATCCCTGCAACCCCTCGAGCCATCTGATTTTTAATAAAGGCTTATAAAGGAGTAAAAACACTCTCCTGATTATTTACTTATACCAGGTCTATTGACAAGGCGGGTCTGGAGGCTTGTATATTTTTAAATGTTGTCAATTGTTTTGTCAAAACCTGAAGTGTGTCTGAGACCATCTATTAATGAAGAAAAAGTTATATTTCCAAAAAAAAAGCTACCAAAGTCTCAGTCCAGCCAAAAGTATTAGCAGTCTTCATCAATCAACAGATTTCACTCAAAACACTTGATGGCTGGAGGCTTTACTCTTTCAAAATATTTTTATCTGGCAAAGTAAGCTTCTTAACAAGCAGCAAGCCATTTGACAAAACCAAGCAACAAAGAGCAAGCAGTGATTGTGCAGTACTGTCAAAACACCACCTGCAAGTGTACAGTTAGCTACTCAAGATTTTATGTTGACCTTTTAGAATTATGTGACTTTCTTTGTATAATGCAGTTTAGGGCAGGAAAATTTATAAAATTTTTCAGCTGTTACTGTACATCCACATAGGCCCTTTCCTGTCCTTTCCTTTACAGCAAAAGTAGAATTGCCAAACAAGAACTCACTTTTCTACAAACACGTATAAGCATATTGAGCAAACTATAGTCAGAATACACACAGTTTTCCCAAGCAAAAGTGTACATGTGAGAACGAGGAAAAGAGAGAACTGCCTCTTCATAATGTTCTTTCAGCAAAGATTTATGATACCTTAACGTTGCCAAACAAACCTGATACTAACAGCCAAAAAGAGCCTAGTGACTATATGCTTGCTTTGTTTGTTAATTTTCACTACATACAAGATGGTAGGGCAGTAAAGTTTTTTATAAGCTGCAACCCTCAGCAGTAGAGAAACCACGAGGAATGCACAGATGTGATTACCTTCTTCCACGTTAAAAGCATTACTTCAGAGGCCTATAGAATATGTTGAATCAGCATATAAAATAYGTTGAACCACTGATGAATGAACATACCTCAGTTCGCCCATGAGCCAATTCTCCAGATGAACTGTTGTGAGCCTGTTTTAAGTAAAGGGTTGCTTTAATTAGTGAAATATTACTGACAGGGCAAATTCCAAAAATACTTCACTACTATTAGAAGCCTTTTTCCCCTGACTAAAACAATTTTTAAGTAGCACTTAACCCCTACACAGCAACATAGGCATGCTCTAAGTATATCTATTTCTCCTCTGCACATCAAAAAAGCAGTTAAGCAAGAAATTAAAAATGTTTACCAAAGCATCTGAAAAAGCTTCCCAATATTATTACCAGAAATGAAGGCAACATTTCATTTCAGACCTGTATCAGATCCCATTAGGTCTGAATTTTTTTACAAGGGGCAGAAGAAATGGTGACGGCACAGGGGGAAACATGTAAAGGAAAACAAAATGCCAGATAGCTGTTCAAACCAGTTTTCAGTTCAGCTGAAGTTCAATTCACAGCTTGCAACTGACTGCAACTGTCTGCATTGACAGTTATTACACTGACTGCAGCTGTCACCTTCCCCTACCTGCAATTAATTGTCCATCTTTTTGCTTTCCAGTTATTCTTTCACCACCTTAACAACGTAAGACACCACAGTTCAACAAGCGCACCCAAGACTCCAACCTGTCCCCACAATGTCCTCCATACAGTCACAAGCATACTGTGTTTATATATGATAGCAACTTGAAGTCTGGAAATCAAACTTTACTGCTGATAGAACAGGTAGTAAGACATAAATACCAGTGCAGATATTTTTCAAGAAATCCCATTTTACAAGCAAATAAAGGAAGAGGTATTTTTCTTAGAATAAGTGATAAAATTCTTTAAAGTTAAGCCAAACCAAATTCTGCAGTTTAGTAACCTGAACTACTGTATTTTATTCACTCAGCCATGACAAATTAATCTTTACCATGCAAAACATGCACATATACAAAACTTTTTAATTGTGTAATTCCCGTACCAAAACACATAGATGCCCTTTTTGCTCTTACTGCTTGCAGATGCAGCAAGTACAGACAGATGTCTTCAGACTAAATTATATGTCTTGTCATGGTAATATTTTGCAGAAAATGTATTATTTTTCTATTACTCTGCCTCTTCAAGGATGGCTTGACTGAATGTGCTTTGTGAAAAGTAGAGAACTCCTTAAAGACTTCCCAGGTTTATGTGAAGTATTCCCCAAACATCAGGCTGCCCGAACTGAGATTAAGATTTCATTCACGTAACTCAGTGTTTCAGCAAGCTCAGTCTCAGGAAAGCAAGGTGATCCTACAAGGTCATCTAGGCAAAAATGTCTAGCAGAATCAGATGACCTGGAATTTAGTTGGACTTTCAGTTGTCCAACTCATATCACCATTTCCAAGCATTCCAGTCAGCATAAGCTTGTACATCTTATAATGTACTGCAATGCCTACTTGCATTATGACCTATGCTAAGACTTCCCACAGACTGACATATCTAAATCTAGAAGCAAATACTTCCACAGAGATAGCAACAAACAATTAGCTTCCAAGGTCCCCCAAAGGTCCTCATATAATAGGTTCCAATATCTACCACAGTCCTCAAAGAAAAAAAAAATCATTTTTACAGGTATTGCACAGTTCATTTTCTTTGACTCATTCAACTTCTTTTAGTCATCAGCTTCTTGTCTTAAAGAGACATTTGTTAAGAAAGCAATTTAATTACTAGAAACCACTTACTGCTCCTGACAAATGGTAGCAGATGGCAGAATTGCCAATTCTTTTAATTTTTTTTTCACTACTGTATCACCTAAGGTCTCTCAAACACAGAAAAAAAAAAAAAACCCATGCCTTATTCAGTTTACTCTAATTCAACCTCAAATACACAATCTCCTGTTAGCAGAGGCCCAGTTACCAGCAGGTGACAGCCACTGTGAGTTCAGGAGGCTTCAACTGCCCCTGGTTTCTTTTAAAAAGACCTCTGTGAGGTGGGTGAGAAGGGTGCTTAATATTCTTTCCTTAGGACCCCAATGCACCTAGAGTGAGCCACAAACTACAAAAGCATCAAGGTAAGTCATCTAATCAAAGCTGGACAGACTACATTTATTCAACCTAGAGCATGGCCTTTATCAAACACATTTCTGAACAAAATTCTGTGAGATCTTAAAATAATCCAAGAGTGATCCCAATCCAAAACAAACTCCTAAAATCTTTAAATGTAGAAGCAACACTGGGGGAAATTCCACTAAAAAAGACTATAAGCTTATACCAGGACTCTGACTTACATGTTGCTAGTTTCTATCTTAATAAGAAATAAATAGCCTCAGAGAGACAAAAAGTTCCAAATGACACGTGCATACAAAACTTTTCAAAATGTCTTCTGGGGTAGGGAAGAGGTAGGGGATCAAATCTCTCTGTAGCCCAACCAGTGATATCTTACCTGCAGGATAAGCACCAAAGCAGAATTCTGAGAAAATACAATGCAAAGAAAATCCTCATTCTTTGGGAAAATCTTGACTTAAAAGAGCAAGTTGAGAGGTGGCAGGGCAATACAAGTTCAGCAGAGAAAAAGCTTAACAGTCTTTTAGATGTTTGGTTGAGAAGCAGAGAATAAAATTTGCTATCACCAGCCCCTATTTTCAGGTCACATGATCCCTTCTGCCCATATTTTAGAGGTCTTAAGTTGAAATACACAAGAAAAACATGTTCATGAGAGTGAACTATTGTGGATTGTCAATAAATAAAATTTTCCTAAATTCACTGAAGTTTCTACGCAGTAACCAAGAAATACAAACTCAGCGTTATACACTGAGACACAGAAGTGGTTCAGAGTGCTACTGAGCAGTTTTATTCTCCTCATCATGCAGAATACATGTTGTTGTTCTGGATAATTAGTGTCAATTCCTTCAAGAGTTGAAGCTTAGGAGTTGTCTAGCCCTGCTTCCCATCTACATTCTTCATGCGTTCCCTCTACCTAGTTTGGAAACCCAATGTCAGCAGACAGAGAAATGTCTTCCTTCAGGCAAGAATGAACAATCTCTCCCCAATCACAGAGTCATGTGTGGGCTATAAGCAATTTTCCAAACATAAAAGGAAGGCGGGAATTTGCTATCCCTATATTAACAAGCTAAAACAAGCCAACCTGCAGATGGAAAGGATCAAAGCATCCAAGTCACCTCAAAATTAATCCCCTTCAGGAATGTTCACCATCTCCCATCCACACAAACTATATCACTCCAGTTCCTCTCAGAGCAAAAAGTCAAAGTCTTTGAAATTAGAACGATTACCAAGAATACAGTCATGGTTTGACACTGGCCAAACACCAGGCACCCATGAAGCCACTCACTCATCCTCCCCTGCTACAGCTGGGCAGAGAAAAAAAATTAACAAAGGGGTCATGAGCTGAGATARGGACCGGGAGAAGACACTCCAGGGGCAAAATGGTTCAACTTAAAGGTACAAAGTAAATTTATTACTAACAAAATCAGAGGAGGATAATAAGAAGTAAAATAAGCCCTTAAAAACACTTTTCTTCTCCCCAGTGCTCCCTCCTTCCCATCAACAGCACACAGAGACAGAGGGTAGAGTCACCTCAGATCTTCTTCCACTCCTTAGGGAGAAAAGTCCTTCCCCTGTGATACCTTGGGGTTCCTTACTACAGGAGGCAGTTCTTCGTGAACTTCTCCAGTGTGGTTCCAATCTCATGAGCAGCAGTATTCCCAAAACCGCTGCAACATGAGTCCCTCCCACAGGCAAACAGTCCTCCCAAGACTGCTGTGACATAGGTCACTGTTCCATGGACTGCAGTCCTCCAAGGATAGGCTGTTCCAGCCTGGAAGCAGAGACGCCCCTCTGTCCACTGAGTCTCCCACTGGACCGCAGCCTCCTCCAGGCATCCACCCACTCCAGCATGAGCACCTCCCCTACAGGCTGTGGGTGGATGTCTGCATCCCCAGTGGATCCCCATGGGCTGCAGAAGGACATCTACTTCACCATGGTCTTCACCACAGCCTGCAGAAGAATCTTGGCTCCAGTGCCTGGAGCACCTCCTCCCCCTCCTTCTCCACTGACCTTGGTGTGTTCATGTTGTTTCCCTCACCTGTTCTCACCTCCTCCTCTTCTCTGGATAGAAAAACACAGTGCCCCCAACTTTGTTTTGATTTTCTTCTTAATTATGTTATAACAGAGGCATTACCTTCATCTCTAATTGGCCCAGCTTTGGCCAGCGACATCTCCATCTTCAGATCCATCAGGGATTGGCTCTACTGGACACAGGTGGAAACTTCCAGCAGCTTCTCACAGAAGCCACCTCTGTGATCCCCCACTACCAAAAACCCGGCCATGCACCACCAACAGAACTTTACTCACATTTCAGTCCAGCTCAGCCTAACCAAGTTTTCTGCATTGAACAGAATAACTATGTTTTCACAAAATCTCATACCTGCAGGGGACATAGTCTCATTTAAAAGCACACAGATAAAGACACTAACCAGGACAACTGGGTCTTTATTTGAAGTGTTAATTCATTGAACTAGGGGCTGCCTTCTTCACAAATGAGCACAAGCCTTTGGAAAACAATTCTCAAAGATTCTTCTGATTATTTATCAGTTCCTTCTAGCAACACGTGTTCTTGCACCACATGATCATTGACCATTTTGAATCTGTCTTAATCGAGACTGAGACACATTGTTTCAGTCCTGGTTTTGCACAGAAATACAATTCTGTACTTGCAAATTCAAGATGTCACAGCTGAACACAGCCAGTCTTTCCCAATTAGCCCCCAAATCCTCTTTCTGGGTAAGTTGTGTACCAYMTWCTGYAGGCCATCATGTTTTGCACAGAAATACAATTCTGTACTTGCAAATTCAAGATGTCACAGCTGAACACAGCCAGTCTTTCCCAATTAGCCCCCAAATCCTCTTTCTGGGTAAGTTGTGTACCATCTTCTGCAGGCCATCATGAAAGCAGGAGCGCCTCATTAAATAGTCTCCAGCTTTCAGGAAAGGTCAGTTTGTTGACACACTTTATGACCCTAACATACAAAGAGAGCAGCTATTCTCTTTTCAGGGCAGAATGAGCATCTGCATTTCAAAATAAAATAGAGTAACAGCATGTATACGCACAGTCAAAGTGTTTCAGTGACATAGAATTAAAAAGTTAAAACTGCAATTTTCTAAAATTTGTTTTCTTCAAAGTACCTTTGCACAGCACAGAGAGCAGGTATTAAACAAAAAAAAAAAAATACTCCCAGCAAAAGCTAAAAGATTTTGACATGCTACACTTGCACTTCTAGGGGAATGGAGTTTTAACTGGTTTCTGGCATAACTCCTCTAGAGGTTAATTTCTTAGATGGAACTATAAATCCCATTATGCACTTTATCAACACTAACAATAAAACTATTGTGCTTCAGCAAAGCTATTCCTTGGAGAGAAGTCCACTGTTTACCAAGGCTGGGGGTGGGGGGAGAAAATATCACAAATTAAGCACATTCCAGAAAGCAGCACAGAGGTAAAAGCAAAATATTAGACTGAAAATACAGAATTTTTAAGCTGCAAAAGGCAAGAACATTAACTGTCAAGCCAGAACTAAACCTATTTCCTCCTGTACCCTATCATTAATGTCTTTAAACACATATGTAATTTAATATAGACAGACAAATCTTAACATAAGATTCAAGCTTACACATTTAAATATAGTTTTGGAATGCAGGCAGGCAAAGGAGCATTAGGGCAGCACCAAAATTTTACATAACCACAGTATATAAGAAAGAAAGAAATTAGACAAGTAAAAGAATATTAGCATCCATAAAACACTACAGAACACAAAAAGCTCTCAAAATAATACAACAGCTGGAATCAACTACAGCAAGGCCACTGCTGAATACATGCTGAAAGAGAATACCTGCAAGGTTACAAAAAGCACAAAACATGGAACTCCTTTGAAAACAACTACAGAATTGTCAGTCATTTCTTTCCACAGTCTTAAAGAATGTAAGACTTGCCCATATTTATGTGCTATATTTTACTTATGGACTGAAGATGCACTTCTAAAACATGTATAATGCTAATATTTAAAAGAGTTTTTATTTCAATAAACCATACTCAAAGAGCAAGAGCAGCTATAATGAATAGGGKTTTTTTAGATGCTTATAACCTTACAGATAAAAAAAATCCAATACTGGGGCTAGACCAGACAAAACAGAGAGAAATTTTAGGAAATAGCCAGTAACAATGTCAGTGGTTCAACTGCAATCTACTCATCTAAACATTTATTACTTAAAATCCAGTCTACTCCTAAAAAAAAAAAAAAAAACTACATTTCCCCCCAGAGTTTGATCTTATACACCCTAACCTGTTGAATTTGCCACTGGAAATGCCAGGTTTCCCAGAACCTGCAGTAACAGGTTGTACTTGACTTTTCATGTTCCAAATCAAATCCATCTCAACAGAAAATAAAAATAGTCCCCAAGATTGAGTGTGGCTGATAACTGCAAGAATAATTAAATGACTGGAAAAAAGATAGCATGCCTCAGGAATTACTTATTTCTAACTTACTGAAATATTTTCTGCTCTTAAAGGAAGCATTTTCAGAGGTTTTTCAAGCACAAATTAAACTGATTACATACTAAAATAAACAGCAATTAATTAAACAATAGAACTAGGTTCTCATTTCTTGACCACTACAACTGTCTATGTGTTAATTAGCTATAATCACATAACAACTCATTCATCAAAGCCAGAGGGAGCAGTTTGTCACCAAAATCTAGGCAGCTGAGGTTTCTTCATGTATATATAATAAATTTTTAAATGGCAAATCACCCATAACCTGGCAGATGTACAATATTAACCATTTGTTAAAAATTACATTTCAGTTGCAAACACTACAGAAAAGTTCAGATCTACCAGGTAAACAAAACTTAGCACATATTTTCAGAAAATCAGATGTTCCCAGAAGTACACAATAACCACAAAGTTATTCGTTACAGCTACTATTTCCAGGACACTGTTAGAAAAGTATCCTATTACAAGTCACTGTCACCCATTCATCAAAAGCTTCCAAGCACAAAAGCTGTATTTCCATGACTAACTCAGTTACAATTTAGGGGGAAAGTTCCACACCAGGCCATGGAACACAGGTCATGTCTCCCTCTTCACTAGCTCCATGAGAGGCAGAAAACAAGGATGCTCATGAGGTGGTACAGAACCTAGCACTGCTAAATCTAGGTGTTACAAACTACTCCGCTCTGGAAGAAAACTCTAATGGAGTAATCCACTAGCTTGTGGTTGGTATAAAACAGACAGGAATGCCTGACCTGAGTACATCTCAGTATCTCCTGTTACAGCAATTGCACTTCATACTAAAGCACTGAAGCAGGAAGGGGATAATGTGCATGTACAGCATACAAACAGGCAAGACTGGAAGACCTCTAAGCCAGTACATTGTCCTCTGATGTGGAAGGCTCATCTTCAAGCTCCTTCTCACCTTTTCTTCCAGACTGCAGATGAGCACTCCAAACACACTGCTGTGGTATCTGTCTCTTCTTGGCTTTCTGAATACTGGATTATTTACCACAATGGTCTAATCTCAGATTCCAACACCAGTTTTACCCCCTTTCTTCACAGTGGGTTGCCCTCAATTCCCCCTATGCTACTAAACTACCAACTTGTCTAACAGCAGCAAGCTATCTCTGCTAACCACTACAAACATAGCCACAGCCCAAAAACCAGAAAAAAAACTCGGTGTATCAGAGGATTGAGCTACTGACACTACTGCTGCCAGAGGACTTCAGGAAGATATAACCAGTTCTGCAAAGCAAGAAGCAACAGCAGCATTCTGACACTGACCAGCAGCATGAAAGAAGGTGCAGAATGCAGCTCTCTGGGCCCTCCTCATCCCTTCCAGAGAACAGGTGGCAAGCCAGATGGAAGTCTCCTTTGGGTCACTTTCAACTACAGCAACTTGCTGAATCACTCAAACAAGAGATATGGAAACCTGAGTGCACAAAAAAAGGCCCAAAATCCAATAACCAAGATAAAAAAGGATGATTAGGACACAAAAATGCCCTATTTTGGCAACCAAGAAGCCTTGCAAAAACCTGACGTTTTTGTCTGCCAAAAGATAAAAGGTGCAACATACTTTATATGGGCCAAAGAAACACTGATAGAGAAAATATTTCAGCAGAGACCCTACAACCCAACAAGGCAATATTACACAAATAAAAATATCCCTCATCAAATTACACACTAGTGATTTCTTTTTCCTTATCTCCTCAAAAGAATTTTAGTAGTACTAGCTGCAGAAAAAGAACAATTACAGAAAGACCTATGGAAGAAGGAAGGCCACCTATTTTACTTCAACTAAAAAGACAGCTGTAAATACACTTCTGTTGATCAATGAAAATGTGCTTACAAAGCAGAGTCTGAGAAATGGTATGCAAGGTACACAAGGTAGTATGGTACATTGAAAATTTTATATATGGTCTAATTTACATTCTTCCTTGTATTGAAAAGAGCTTAAAGTCACATCACAGGATTCCAGTTTCCCCAACTAAAATTATCTCCTTCAAGAAAAGCCATAATATAGCATTTTAACTGGAACTAAAATCATGTGTCTACAATCACCTTTTCACTCTGTCTGCAAGCATATAGCTTTGACCAAATGGGGAGGAAAAAATATGGCGTCTACTCTGCTTTTTTTTTGTTTGTTTGCTTCTGTGGTTAAGGCTTAAAAGATATCATCAGCAAAGTTCTGTTTTTTCAGTAAATTAATGCAAAACACAAAGTTAAATTTAAAAAAGCTAAGCTCTAGAGGTTTCTTCTGAACATATAAAACCTAATAGACTGTTCTCCGAGCACCGCTATTCTTTTTGTTATTCCCCAAATCACCAATAAATACATTCCTAAATGGATTCACTTCCTCTTTCTGACATTCCCCAAAGCTAAGAGTGTCTGTGCAGGTCACGGAACTACAAAGACATAACAGCATCTTCCCTTCCTCTGTCTCTGAGGCTGCTTAATTTCCTCAGATCCTTTTCAGTGGATGTACACTAAAAGCAGGCTGCATCAACACACCTGTCCATTAGATTGCTGCATATCAATCTGCCACCTTACGCCTCAAGAAGTTCATTATCTCAATTCTGTTTTAACACAGGTCTGTACCTGCAGGGTAATTGGGAGCATAGTAGGGTGGGCAAGATAAGAGAGGGAATAGTGAGCAGAAGAAAAAAGAAAGGTGGATACCTAATCCCTATTAAGTGGACACCTAATTACCTGAAGCAAGGCAATGTTAATTTCCTATCACTGGCAGATCACAAGAGACCCTGCAGACTATGAAAATTCTCTCTTAATGTATCAAGCACAGAAAAGCTGTACTCTTTTACAGAAGTTAACCAATCCTGACTATGCAAATCCAGTTATAGTCTTAAGCTGTGAAAAAAATAGCAACTTTAAAAGCACAGTTACACTGAGAAATACATCAATACAGAAGACTACCAAATCAAGTTTAGAAAAAAGGGTGAGGGGGCACTTACATGCATTAAGTGTATTACCATTATCACTGCAGACTTCCTCACACAACCATAAACATAAGAAAATCTCAGGCTCACGCCTATCAAAAACAGCAGCCTGCTCTATCCCTAGGTGTAAAATATCATATTGCGGGCTGTTTCTCTGAAACTCAGTTTTTATTCATCAGCAAATGGCAGGCTTCACTTTGGGGACATTGGCCTGCCAAAACCTTTAATAGCTTTGACATTTCCCAGACGCTTGTTTTCCCTACCCCTCACTAAAAGAATCTGCTGCCAAACACCTGCAAATAATTACATGCAAATCCCTGTTACAGGCCTGCTGTGTAAGAAATAACTAAGCAGGAACCAAACTAACTTTCAGAGAGGCTATCTGGTCACCTGGTTTGCTTCTCACCTTCCACCCACAAAGGTACTAAGACCAGGAGAAACAACAGAACAAAAGATACAAAACTCAGTCCAACCAAAACAAAACTTTTAAAAACTAACAAACACACAAAACAAAAACAAACAAAGAAAAAACCCTACATCGTTCACTCCCTGTCTCCCACCTCTCCTATCGCACATCCTCCTTCTCAGCTGGAGAGTCCATGGAGAGATATTTTCCAAGATACTCTTCAGCAATAGCTCAGGTGTGTAGCTGTCATTATGATGTAATGGTAGCTTCTGGTTACTTCCAGTCCTGTATTTGAGCCCTCTGCATGGAGGAACAGGAACTAAGGTTAACTTGACTGCAAATATTCTTCTTTTCTAGGCTTCACTTCCTTGTTGCTAGTCAGGTTTAGCCTACAGATCCACACTATTGCTAAAAATGTCAGACATTTCCAGATGGTAAACAACAAGAATTGCTCTACAGTGCCATTTCACTCAAACAATACATTTTCACTCTTAAATCATCAACATGAGTACCTTACTTAACATATAGATAAACATTACTCTTTAGAAGTAATCAATTTAGTTACACATTCTGGCTATGTAGCATGAAAAACCCACTACTTTCAATACCTCAGAGGTTCTATTTCACAGCTTCAACCTCATCGAAAACCTCATTAGTTTAAGCAAGTCCTGCTTAGCCTAGTCTAACTGTAGCAGTTTCTTTTAAAAATTAGACAGCGTAAGACATCTGTAATCAGTTGCAGTTGAGCAGCACACAGAGATTTCCTATGAAATATCACATAAAATAGTCCCAAAGCCTTTGTAGCTCTCACTACTGTTTCATTTCATACCTAGTAGAAAGCAAACACTGCAATTACAAATGTAATGCCTACCACCAGGCACTTCTCAGCATTTAAAAAAATAAATTAAAAAAAAAAAAGCTGTTAAATATATAGGCAGCATTCCAAAACAAAGAATTCAAGTTACAGAAAATACTGTAGTTCTCACCTAATCCTAGGCTTGGAAATATGACTCTTGGTTAAGGTGCAACTCCTTAACACTCAGGAGACCACCCTACATGGAGGATCACAGCTGTGGAGCCTGAGCCATCCAGCCTGCGCTATTGGCTAGCACCAGTGCCAAATGCTGTTTAAAACCTGGACGTTTGTCAGAAGACACACAAAGATCCTGAATCTCGATCCTCAGTAAGGATCATATATCTTAAAAAGGCACCAAAAAGCTCCAAGCACCTGGAAATTTTAGCCAGTGATGGCAAGACGCTGCCAAAAGTTCAGAAAAGCTGGGTATCGGGAGAGATCTGGGTGGGTACCAAAGACAACACCAAACAGACACACCAACAGATGTGCTGCAGTGGTCCAGGGCAGCTTCAGCAAGGGCTGCCTGTGGACGGCGACCCCAGGAACCAAGCGTGGGGAGGGGGGCTCCCCGCTAGCGGAAGCACCTCAGCCCCAGACCGGTAGTTCCCCTGCCTGACAAACCCACAGGCTGAAGTAACTTTCAAAGAGGGGCGCACGCGCCTGGCCACTAAGTTGCCCAGCATGGAGAGAGCTAGCGAGACTACAGAGACGCGGGAGCGCCTTCCTGCCCCCTCGGCCGGAGCCTACCTGCGCACGGCATGGCCCTCAGCCCCAAAGACATCCTGCCTTCCCTGGGGCGGGGCTCCACCACCTCTGCCCTCCAGGTAATATGAACTCGCGAACACTGTCCCAGTGGACGGCGCTCCAAATCCTCTGGACTGCCCGAGCCCCCGCCTGGCTCCACCACCGGGAACTGCGCCCTTCCCGCCCTAACACGCTCCGGGGCGAGTGCGCAGAGCCCCGGCGCCCGGTAGCGGCGACTGTGGGGGCGGCCGCATCTCCTCGGTCCGCCGCAGGGCCTCCTTCCCCTCCCCGCCGCCCGATCTCCTCCGCCCCTCTAGGAACAAAGCCGCGCGCCGCCGCACGGGCCGGGAGCGTTCTTATTCCCGCGGATCACGATGGCCGACAAAGTTTACCTAGTTTTGCCGGCTCCGCGACGGGACAAGGCGGCTCGGCCAGTGAGCGGGAGCAGAGATCCCCCTTCTCCAGCGCCGCACACACTCGTTTTTATTTCATGCACTCCCTCCCTCCGTGAGAAGCTTCCAGCGTCTCAATCAAGGCTGAGGAGGAGGCGGGGAAGAGGCGCGTGGCACTTCTCCCGGCTTGGGGCGGGGGCGGGGGGGCCCGGTACGGGGCAGTCTTGCTTTGACTCGCTGCCCCTCATCCTGAGGCGGCGACACCGGCCCCCTTCTCTGACCTGCTACCTGGCGCCGTCTCCCTGCGGCAGCCTGACTGCCTCGTTCGGAAGGCTGGTCTGCTTGGGAGGAGGGTGGGGTATCTTCAGGCCAGGAGAGTGCCTCCACCCCTAGGGCTATGCATTGCTGGGCTTTCCTCCCTGTACCCCGGCGGCTTTGAGCTTAAGTGCAAGGCCAGGAGTTGCACTTGTTGTTCTGGAACAAGTGCATTTACTTCTCTCCGGGGCAGCTTGGTGTGGCTGCCGGCAGAGGAGAACCCTAACACCCGTGAGCCGCCAAGTGAAAGCGGCCACAGTAAGGAAGCCAACTGGGTGCTGAGAGGTCTGCATCCGTTATTTTCTCAGCATGGCACCAGAGATGCAAAGATGATCCCTAAAATCGCTGCTTAGATGCTACCTGAGGCTGTAGATTCCCTGTGTACATATATTCATGCAAGTACAGTTCATTACTGCTCTGATACTTATGCTATTTGCACACCAAGAATTACCTCCCCCCTGAAGTAGCTCAAGAAAGGGCAGCTCCACACCTGGAGTTCCTGCAGGACACACACACGGCGCTGTTTTCTGTAGCTGCTGGTTCACAGCTACTGCCACGTGCATAAGGAGTAACTTCCATGACATAACACAAAGAGAAGGGCAGGGAGGAAACAGAAGTACTACTGTCCTTTAGCTCCACATTTCAGAAAGCAGAGGTTTTACCCCAGATGCAAAAAATGAGAGTTCATGTCTTTCCTTTGGAGTAGAATTTCACCCCCAAAGGTACCCTGAAATTTGGCTGAAATAGGTATAACTTGAGGCCATTCCTTGCACATATATGTAGTTAATCAAATATTAACTGAAGAAAAAAGGAATTCAATCAATGATTGTGTTTGCCAACATACACCACACTATCAGATGGTAACTTGCCTCTGTAGAGGTGAATGCATATTACTAGTGACAAAGGAAAGGATTTGAACATGCCTCATATGACTAGGACGCAATTGTAAACAGTGTCTACACTGATGTGACCTTGTTGTAGCTTGTTCCAGAAACAAGCTCACAGAAGTGATAAGCAATAAGAAACACCTTACCTTTATTACTCTTAAAGGCAAGATTTACAGCTAGCTTGTTCTAGCACTAGGCACTTCCCTTGGCTGATTTAGGCAATACAGTGGCTAATATTTGCAATTCCATTGCATTGAGGACAAAGAACCACCAAGAAACAGAGAGATCCCAGAGATGGGTTTCAAAGTTCAAAGCTAGGTCTGTTTTTTGCAATGCTTCATATTGCGCGACTAGGTAGTCAAAGTGCCTGCAACACCAACAAAACAAAAGCAGAATTACAGTCACCTTCTAGCTTTCAAGCAAAAGTTTCAAAACTTGACCTCCAAGTAAAGAAGGCAAAAAATTACTATATTTTTTAAAATTTAAACTATCATGATTTAGCACTGACACATGGTTTTGAAATGCTTGCACTTAGGCAACTTCCCATATATGCAGATACCAACTTACAGATACACATATTTTACATATGACATTAGCCAAAGAAAAAATGAACAACCACCACATGTTCATTTGCAACAAGAAAAAGACAAAGTTGTTTGGTAACTGGTTTTATTGTTTCTTTTTGTTTTCAGCAAAACAAATCCTTATCACTGCAGTGCTATATAATGAATAATAATCTCATTCATGTACTGTTGACAGAACTGGTGATCTGTAAAGTTCCTTCCAACCCACACCATTCTATGATTTATGAATTATCTGCTTCAGGTTCATCTGCCCAGCTTTGGGCTCTAAGTCACCATTTCATAAATTTTTAAGCTACCACACCAACTAACCATATTTAACCCCCTGTTCTTTGTTCTAGGAATGAATCCACCTGACTTATTTTCCATCACTGACTTACTGGTACAGGTGATACATTGGTATCTGTGGCAGTTAAAAAACTAGTGTTAAATCTGCTAACTTATCAAACATACCCATGCTTATGTTACAAGTGCAGCAATGAAACATCAAACTGCATTAACCTTCTGAATTATTCACTTGGTACAAAGTCAAAAGAAAAATACAAAATCTCTAAACTGTAAATAACTTCAGTCCATACCTACAGTTTGCTGCAGAAAAATCTACCAATTATCTGATTCTGATTGGTTCTCTGATTCTTTAATAAAAAATGGACAAGAACAAGAATCCTGCACACTACTTACAACATTTTCTCTGTGTACTGATTTTTTATGTTCCTAATAAATTATTACATTTTTGCAGATTATCAGCTTGCAAGGCAAGCCCTTGTAAATGCATGTCTACATCAGCCACTACAAGATAGTATAGGCATACTGAAAATAATTGTACAAAACAGGACTATGCAGTTTTAAGGTTGGCTCATTTACACTATTATGATACAATGAGCACTATATGTGTATTCATGTAATCCAATACTTTATGCCCTGTGATATAACAAAAAATGCCTATTACTTTACTCTTCCACTAGACATTTTGCTATTCTACAGTTTCCTAGAACTGCTCCCCGTTTTTTCTTTTTTTTTTTTCCTTTGCATTAAGAATCATTAAGAAGAAACTAGTGAGAAACACTGCAACTGGCAACTTTAAAAGTAAAATTCTGAAGGCTGCAGAAAAGCATCTAATATATTGTATGATTGATATCTTGTTTAACATATACTAGCACAACTGTAGCCCAGAAAAAAAACCACCAACTCCAGAAGTGCTTTCAAGGCAAGTCTGGTGGTACTGAGTGAGGGAAGTCATGTTATTTGATACAGAGAAACCTGGTAGGAAAGAGAACTAAATAAAAAGCAGAATGCTGCACTTTACTCTTCACAAAACACAAAGCAGTTCTGTCATAGGACTCAAACGGAAGTTCCACGCACAGGGATCAATTGCACAGTTCTTCAGCTCCTGTGATGGAAGGCAACTGAATCAAATGGATCATATACTTAGTGCAACATGACTGGAAATTTAGTGCAGAACATACAAAAGTTTCTGTCACTGGCTACACAAAGTTAAAAAAACAAAAAAACCCAGAGTACCTAGGAGAATGATGTTGCAACATGCCTCCTCAAATCTCAGTTCATTGCTCCATGTATTCTAAGCAGTCTAAAAACAATTGCTGGCATTTTTTGATGACTCAGGAGCTTCAAAATAATATATTTCTCTTCCTCCACCTCCCTTTTTCATACAGTGAAACAGGGCCCAACTCAAAACAATCTGTAGAGATAAGAGCTCTGAGACAGAATCTGCTGCACATGTTGAGTGCCTATGAATAACATTAGTATGTATGTACACTAATTATTAGTGGAGATAGGAGGATTTCCTTAAACTGAAGAGAAAGCAAGCTTTCTTCAGGCCTGTGCGGAGCATCCTACCTCCTAGTTATGGTCCAGTAGTATCAGTTACCAATTATCAATGAAGTCRTACAACACCTCATAGAGAAGTAGCTATGATGTCTATATATGTCCATTTATAACCTTCATGGACTGCAGGTTAGCCACCACTATTTTCTAGAATATGGGGGCAGACAACTTGGGTTCCAGCCATTAATTTGAAATTAAGGTTCTTTAGATAAGGGTAGATAGAGCCATCTTTAAATACCTGTTGTGGTTTAGGAATGGTATTCCCCAATTTAGCATTCCCACCAAAACCCAGGCACTGCTCTACTSATTCCCCCTCCCACTCCCCCTCTCCATCTGGCAGATTGCGGGTGTTCGCTGTCCAAGAAGATTGGCCAAGCCCGGCCACCAAAAGTGACAGCACCACTGYAGTACCTTCGAGCTGGTGAGGTCTCTGTGGATCCACCAAGCTTCTGGGGCAGCCCTCCACGAAGGATCGTCAGGGAATAAAGGAAGAGTCTCTTGGGGGGTTACAAGAACTCTTTTAATGTCCAGGAACTGCCCCCGAGAGCCTGGAGTGGCTCTGAACAGGGGTTTATAACGGGAAACAAACAACCAATCGCCAGACAGAGAGCCGCAACGAATAACCAATCACCGCGGGCGGTGGGGGGAACCCGAACCCAAGAACAAATCCCCTTTAGCCCTGAGCAGAAGTCTCTGGAAGCTTGGGAGTGTCTTGGGGTGACGGACAGAGGATTTTGGGGTGGGGGAACCGAGATGGACAGCTGCGGCCGCGGGGGGGAAAGAGGGGGGGTGCGCTGGCGATGGGAGGGCGCCGCGGGACTGAGCCAACCGCGGCTGCGCAGGGAGACCCGGGGGCGAGGCCCGCGCCTCGCCTCCCTCGTCTCGTGGCCACTCCCTCTTGGCCCTTCAGCGCCACCACCGATGCCAGTCTTCTCGGCCCCTCCCCGGCCGCCGCCGCCACTCCTGCGGCTCGGCCCCGCTGGGCCCCACCGCTCCTTGCACCGCGGCGCGGTCCCGCGCCGCCCGCCGGTACCAACTCCGCCGCTCCGGGCCTGCCCGCTCCCGCTGCCCACCGCCCCGGCCCACACGGGCTCCGCACCGCTCCGCAGGTGCGGCCGCGCCCCAGCAGGACGGGATGCCCAGAGATGAAACGACACAGCCAAAACCGGGGGAGACAGGGCAAAACAAACCCTAACCCAGTAACACGAATCCCAACAGCAGATGGAGAGGACAATTGGAGGCACAAAAAATAAAAATAAAATAAGAACAATTTACTACAAACAGCAATGAAATAAGAAAACAAATGGTAACAATTCTAATAACAAAAGTATACAAAATAGAGAGTGATTCAGAAAATTCCTTCCCCCATCCTAGGCAATGAAGTGGTGTTGAATAACTTCATGGTTCTAGCCATGCCTGCTCCTGTCTACTGGAAAAATTAGCCCTGTCCTAGCTGGAACCAAGACAATACTATAAACAGGAAATTTATTTAACCAAATACAATAATAACTATCCTTCTTCGGTATAGTATGCTATGTCTCTGTAATATGTAAAACCAATGGCTGTGTCCCAAGGAGCCTAAATTTTTGTCCAGTGATTCAACTCCTAGTTGCTTTTTACAACCCTACATACTGTCTCCAGTTTAAGAAAGATCCCTAAACTTCAGCTGTACAAAAAGCTTTAAAGATTTGAATGGCTCATCTATGATTCACATAAATCATAGGTCTGGTAGTTACTCTTCTTAGGGAACATGATGTCTTCTTTTTAATTCATAATTACATGATCCAAAGAATAGACCCCAAAGAGTAGAATTTAACCTGCAAATTTAATTATGAAAGGGGGATGCAACAAGACAAAATTTTTTTATAAAACATCTTCCCTGTGAGTTGGGACATGTCTGCCTCCTGACTCCATCCAGGTACCCAATCCTATTTCAAACTCCTGTGTCCTTTCCCTTCCATTCCAGTTTATAAATCAAAATAGTCCTTTTCTCCCTAGTTTAAGTCATATGAGGAGAGAGGAAGACACAATTTTGAGTTTGGTGTGAGTTTATGCTGTCCAATGTCAGAAGAGTTGTAATAACATAAGTGTATTGTGTTATTATGTAACATATTATATATGATGCTAAATCCACATGAATTAGGAAGATACATTCAATTTGCTATAATAAAATAGAACAGAGGAACAACATTGCCCAGAGTGAACACGAGACACCAATCAGCCTGTTGTATTTTCCCAAAGCTTACATTCAACTCTGCTCAACAAACCAAAACTATAACTGTTGAATGAGGAGGAAAACTTTTAGCATAGTGACAATTATAATGCACATGGGAAACACATTACCTACTTGTTCAATACTAAACTTCAGCATAGTATCTAGTCAAGAAAAATCTGGGATAAAACACAATGAAAGTCTTCATTGAAATCTGTTATAGGGATGGAGAATGTTTTAATAATTTCACTGCATCTTTGGTGCTCAAATTGTCTCATGGCTCTCACTGAAGACAATTTAAAAAAAAAAAAAAAAACCTTACAATTAGTCATTTCCTGTAGAAGTTTCTGAAAAGTTGCTTTTTCTTACTGTTATGCCAGTCTTACACAAGTAGAGATACTAGTAAATTACTGATGACAAGTGGCAGGAAGCTCTAGCATGAACTGTTTCTAGGTTCATTGAGCCACCTGTGAAAGCCCTTAACTTCTTGACCAGAGCTTAGGAACCATTAACTGGTGCTGTCCCACACTTCCAGCCCACTTATGCTGACACAGCTTTGCACCATAGACTGACTTTGCACTGGTCTACAGTATGTCTTTTACCACTACAGCAATCCCACTTGTTCAAACAATATGTATCACACACAGAGAATCTGTAGGAAAGTCTGTACGGTTCTGGGACAGTAACAAGGGATCTCTAAAGTCCAGAGCAAGTCTTAGAACATGCAGTTTATTGCAAGGGTCGTGGGTAAGAAAGGGGAGGTTTACCCAAGCTGCCAGCCACACAGCTGAGCCCCAGAGAGAGAGAGAGAGTAGAGGAGAAAGCAAGCAAGCAGGAGGAAGAGCAGGAGCTTGTGTGTGTGTATGTCTGTGTGTCTGTGGGTGTGTGTCTCTGTGTGTGTGTGTGTGTGTATGTGTGTGTGTGGTATGTGCCTGTGTGTGTGTATGTGTCCTTGTTACAACACATTATATCTTTCTCTGTGTTGAATATTAAAATTTACAATAACCAATCAGTACAAGACACAAATCCCATACAATTTACATATAGCCTACAAGAGTTGCTACATTACCATACCATGTTACATTTTAAACCTTAAAATACACTTCCAAAAACTCTTTTTTCTTCCTTGACGCATTAGCAGAGATCCTTCAACCTTTGGACTTCTAGCATTCCTTTACTTTCTTAGGGTATTGTTTAATCATGGGGATTTTCCTGTGGCCGGTGAGCCATTGTCTTTCTAGTTACTCAGTAACTATCTGCCTGGCATCTTAGAAATTGAAGTTGGCCCTAATTTCTACTCTGCTTATAGGTTTTATATTATCATGGTCTTTTTGCCAAACATAATTATTTATAAAGTTTCCCTATTTTTATCTTTTCCAACAGGAATCACCCTTCTGCTGGGAGGCCTCCATCTCCACTGAGGCTTTGTCAGCAGTGCTCCATCAGTTAAAAAAAAGGTATTTTCCCTAAAATGATTCCCAATTGACATGGCTGTGTCAGTCCAACTTTTTCTACTTTAAAATGTAGAGCAAGACAAAATTCTGAGATTAATTCCCCTTTATCCATTATAATTTTCATTTAAATTCCCTTTCTTTGCTGTGTGTTTTTTCAGYCTGGAGAGTTTACATTTTCAGGCCTTTATCCTGAACCAGGAACCTTCATTATAATAAAACCAGGATTAATGTATTAATTACTTTTCTTTGGAACATTATAAATGCACCAAATTATTGCAAGATTCAAGATAAAATGAACAGTACAGGCAAGAATATCCACTTTCTCAAAGCTACAAGCAGAAGATGTTGCCTAGAACTACAGAAACCTACTATGGCCAAGATACATCTACTTATTTACCTATGTCACCAGAATAGTTGACACGTATCAAATTCACAGACTGACAGATCTTCCTGATGTCACATTATTCCAAAAGCAGCACCTCTGAAATGAAGTAGGTACAGTGCTTTTCTCTCTTCAGTATGAAGAACAGAACTAAATCTAAAATAAGGGATTGTCTTGGTTTGAAAGACAGTGTCTGCAAGGGAAAAGCCGGAGCCCCCCTTGCAATGGAGAATGCAAATCCCCTCCCTCCAAATTATTATAAATTTGACATTAATGGGCTTTCAGGCAAAAATATGTGGGAATAGGAATAACAGTTTTTCACTAGTATATATAACAAAGCAAGCAAACAAACAAACAGCTGCAGCATTAATAATAAAAGAGAACCAAGAACCTCGAGGGGCTTTTGTTCCACAAAAAGCCCGGGACAGTCTGATCCTGGTGGCCCTGAGGGCATCAAGCTGGAACGGCAGAATATCCCGGGCTAGATGAGGTAGATGGGAAGTTCTGCAGTGGTGGCTAGAACAGCTGCAGGG
Organism: Alauda arvensis; assembly: GCA_902810485.1. NCBI lineage: Eukaryota > Metazoa > Chordata > Aves > Passeriformes > Alaudidae > Alauda > Alauda arvensis. Next base: position 629,315 of record CADDXX010000360.1, on the reverse strand, counting down.
ATGTCCTGGCAGGGCAGGGGGTGTGAGGTCACAGCATAGCCAAAAGCCTCAAAGCAGTGCCGGAGAAGCAGCAGTGGTGGGACAGGGCCAGCCGCACTCCAATAGGAGGGTGAGGCGAGCTCAGAATCCCTGGGCACACAAGCAGATGTGGTAGATTTCTCAGAACCAGAATCGGTGACAGAGAAAACTCCTCCCATCACAAGCAAAGCAACCTGGCTGTCCTCTCTCCCGAATGCTGAGAGCACGAGTGACTGTCCCCCAGTCCCCATCCATTTTCTGCACCCAAAATCTTGTGTTATCTTCCCCCTCTGAGGGAAACCTCCCAGAGACAAAAAAGAAGGTGTAGCCAGGTTCTCCCTTTCCTTACCTGGCCACCTCTTTTGTCTTTGGTTAAGTACCAATAAGTACTCGATATTTGGTGTCCTAGCAACTTAAGGGAAAAATTCTATAACAAAAAGAAAGAAATCTAACCCCCCCAGTAGGAATGTTATCCCTTACTCAAATTTCTTTCACAATAAGGGAATTTCTCTTTCAAGCTTGATCAAGTTTACAGTTATTTGGGATCATTCCTATGCCTACTCCAATATCATATAGATGTACAGGGGTAGCCTAACTGCATGACTCAGATTTTTGTGACTGCTTTTTCCTTTCTTTTCCAACACTCATTGAAAAAAATGCATTAAGTGGAGGAGAGAGGGTCTAGAAAAAGAAACTTGGTAGACTTCTAAAGTTCTGTTTTCAACAGCCTCCATAAAAAAGGTACAACAAAATCTCAAACAACTCTAAATACACTAAAGACTATATCTTGAGATCACTGTGTTGTTCACATAATCACAAAACATTCTGATTTGGGAAAGATCCACAAGGATCATCAAGTCCAGCTCTTAAGTGGCTGGTCCATACAGAGATTAAACATGCAACTTTGGTGTTATTAGCATTATGCTCTAACCAACATCGTATTTAAAGCTTCACAGAATATCTGAAGACAAGTTATCAGGTCACCTTAGTTCAAGACAATTATACGGAGTGGAGACACCCAAATGAGCTACCTCCCCTTAGATTTAACCACTCCCCTTTCACCAATAAGGAGACATGAATGGAAGAAGATATAAGTGAAAAAATAGCAGTTTACTAGAAAACAAACAATAGCCAAAATAGCAGCAATAACCACTAGACACAATGGTGCTGAAACCCTTGGACTGGCCAGGAGAAAGAAAGCAAGATGCTAGGTATCTTGGTTTAAGATCTTTTAAGGGAAACACTCTAACATGAGTTATCTCCCCTTAGTTTTAACCAATCCCTTGCCACCCATAAGGAGAAATATGAGTAGATGTAAGTGAAAAAAAAAAAAGTTTACTGACAAACAGAACAAAAACAGACAAAAAAATATCAGTAAATAATCATTAGATACAAAATTGCTAAATCTGCCTAACTTCCCTGGGAGCAAAGAGAAACTTTAAATGGCAGTGACAACTCCCACCAAGATGGCTGCTCCACAGCCAAGTGTGTGGCTCAAAATACAAGGGGAAAAATAGCAGCAGCCCTCCCACCCTAACCCTTATCTCTCCAGCAGTAGAAATTCCATCAACAAAGGCAGCTGGCACACTCCAGCAGCTGGTACTTAGTCAAGGGCTAGAACTCATGAAGAGACTTTGCCATCCTCTTGGCAGGCAAGAGACAGCAAAGCAAGGCAAAGCCATCTGGTGTGACTCCCTTCTTGCCTTGGCTGATCACTGTTTGTGAGCTGAGGACTTCACAGAGCACAGCTGTTCCACTCCTCTTTACACAATGTCCTGGCCACAGTCAAGCACTACCAGAATCCATCTTGAGGCTGTCCAAGATGCAAATGAGGAACAAAAGAGCGGGGAAAAAACCCACAAAGCAGAGCCTTGCCTTGAGCAAAGACCACAAGGCAAAAGGGTGTGAATCCGAGCAATCCCCCAAAACTATCACCCTGTCTTAAAAAGAAATAATAATAATTTTGGGCAGGGTTAGATATGATGTAACATGCCACGTGGCCAATGTGGAATAAGCCACGTGGAGATCACATCAAACCTCTGTGGGCTTACCCTCCAGAGATGGCTTAATAAAGCGAGACTGCTTCCTCGAGGTGCCGTGTAACAGAAAAAGGATTTAATAAAAGGAGAAAATAATAAACAATACAATAAAAATAAGAATAAGCCGTAACAGGTGCAGAGATGTAGCACCATGTAAAGCATCCCCGAAAAAGCCTCGAAAAGCTTTGTGCAGGGGTTTATATGGTTAATGATGGAGGCAGTCCTTTGGCTCAATGCGCAATAAGAACAGTTACATTGTGACAGACAGGGACAGAGACTTATCCATCTCTGCTCTGGCCCTGAGCCAATCATAGCTTAGAGTGTAGAGAACTTTCCAGGGCTGTTTTCCTTTTAAGTCTTATGGTAAAATTAAACATGTTTTCTCTATAAAGAAAATATTTGCCTGGTCCAAAACTGCATTACTACATAGATACAGACTACAATAACGTTACCCAGGATAGGGGGCATGCCCCTCCTCCCCACATGGCGACCACTGTAGCATGCTGCACAGAGCAGAAGACAAAGACAGTACGATGGAAAAACCCTCCCCCAAGATGGCAACCACCATTAACAGACTGGATGGATTCTGAAAGCAAAGACAATATGGCAAAGAAGTCCCACACGGCTCAACCTTCCCCCTGGAACAAAAAACAGGGAGCTGTTCTGGTGGCAGATGGAGTGTGTTGGCATTGACTGGGGGGCTCCGGCCCTGGGGTGTCAGCTCCCTTGCTTCCTTTTAATAACCGTGGCCCTGTGTATGTTTTCCCAGGTTCAAGTCTTAGTGACAGTAACACAAACTGTGCAGATGGATGTAGAGGAAATATGGAATATAGTACACATTTTTGGGTCATCTGGGATACTACCATGATGCATTCTAGAAGTGAGTTACAATATCAACAGCAAACGTTTTCAAAGTATGTTAGTTAGCACCTCAACAGACATCAAAAGGACTCTTCTTTCACATTTGGCTAGTTTATCTGAATGAATGTAATTAAGAAAACATAATTCCTTGGCTCATCAACAGAGAGTCTCTTACTGCTGGCTCAGCAACAGGGCAACTGTTGACCTTTAGCAATTTTTTTGCATTTCTGCCTGGGGATAAATTGTGGGTATGTATTTATATACACACATAGGCACACACTTACAATCCTTGTATCAGCTAACCAAATTACACAAAAAATATTCCCCAAAGGAAATAAGATAAAAACAGATCATTTATTGTTTGTAAATGTTGCCTCAGAAACCTTAAGTATGCACATCATGCAACCTTAACTCTTGTGCCCTAAGGAATTCTTTTAACTACTGCTCTGTAATTTATAAGTATAGGAGTGGAGGGAGATCTCATGTCTAACATTTGGTAATGATATATCTGAAACTAAACCCACGTAAAGAAAGAGAATGCCTTTGTTCAAAGGAGAGCTACTTTATTTTCCTCGATTTAGATAACAGAGCCAAATTTAATCAGCAGTGCAAGTACAAGTGCCCTACTACTATTGTGCCCAGGTGCTTCCAACAGCAGAGATTACTGAATGCTCAGCTAATTCAACTTCATCTGTCCATGCTGAAGAAATAGATGAAATGCCAAAAATTATAAATAAACTGCATTTCAGTTTGAGTTTATAATAGTGACTTAATGGTCACTCAAACCAGACACATGTTCAGCAAGAGCTGTGTTCAGGTCACTGCTTGTTTTGTATAGACGAGATAACAGCACTTGCTTACAGTGAAGTCCTAAGGTATAATTTTATCCATGTATTTATTCTTACATCAAATGCCTCTTGCTGTTTTTGGTGAGTTATGACTGAAAGTGATATACAGTGAATCTGTACAAGCCTGTACAAGTATATATAACAATTTTTCCTAGCATATTAACTCATGCCCAGGTCTCATAAGCCCTGACTTGTCAGCCACTGCCTTCTCTTTACTAAGAGTACTCTATATATTAATTTTACTATTAAAACAATGCCCAGACTTTTGAAGATAGGAATTTTTGTCCCCTGTGCAGAACAACCTTGACAGAGAAATCAGGGAATCAGTAAACAACTACTTTGGAACAACTGAGAAATTAATCAAGTTTGAAGAGTGCTGTGCTTTGAAATTAAGATTTATTCATGAGCAACTCTCACTTCTAGTGGAATTCCCTGTTACACTTCTTGTTCTTTCCACGATTAATACTACTGGGATTAATACTGGTTCCTATTTCTTCTGTATTAACTATTTTCCTTTGTAGCACCATTTTATTATCTTCAGCTTTGATCACCACATTTGTAGCTGCTATTAAAGCTTCTGTATACAGTGCCTGCTTTACTGTATATTTGCTAGTGTCCACCTTTTTGTCAATTGTGAATGTGCTCATTCTTTAATTTAACAGCACAGTTAATCCCATCCTAAATGGGATCCACTCCTAGCTTATTCTTGATCTGTAAGGCCTGTAGCCCTCAGAACTTGGGGTGCCTTTCTGTCACCAGAGTATTTGCACATAAACTCTGGGTACCATATAAAGCAGAATTACATTAGTTTCTTCCAGTTTTCTGCTCTATTACTTAGTTCAAGCCATTCTATTTCCATAAATGCCTGTACCTGCACAGTCATTTTAAAAACACCCTCCTTTGCTAAGTTTGTAATTTTCTCCTCTTTGTTCCATTTTTAGACCTATCTCCAGATTATCAGCTTTCATAATAATTCAATTATTTAAATTCCTATTACATGTCAATTACTTCAATTTTAGCAGTAAGGCTAACTCCTATTTAGTTGGGGGATGAGTTTTGGTAGATAAATAATATAAAAACATAAACTTACAAAACTTCTTGCCCATATTAGGAGGAAAGTGTCTAGCAGATGTAACTAACTGACAGATTAGAAACTAGAACACCAGTTCCAGATACTAGAATTAGAAATTAGAACACTAGGATCTTTCTTCATAGTAGGTTTTTACAGTGGTTTCAGTAATTTGCACACATTTTGATGACATCTTGGACATGAAGTATTTATGCCACCTCTCTTTGGACTTCCGCTTTCACAATGCTGCAGGCAGACAGCTGTAACACAGATAATTTGCACCTTCTTCTGCAGCTCAATAGGCAGCTATCAAATGCACTGGATTTATGCAGAGTAAGACACACCACTGCATATCTTAAACCATGTCCTTCCTTTCAACTTATTCTGTAGCCTCACACACAGTGCTTCCTTTCATTTCAGTCACCAGGGAAAGACACATTCAAGACAAGATCCAAGCACTTTATTGTTCTATACAACAAAATCACTGCCAAAAAAAAGAAGACTAACAGGAAAGAAAATAATTTAAAATTACACAGGAAAATAAAATATTGATCAGTTTTCTTATTCTTTCTCTCCAGGAAAACTCTGAGTTATAAATACCAAAATAAAAAAAAGGAGTACCAACTAGCAATAAAAGAAACCCCAAACACCATACTTACAACATGGATTTAGCCACTGATGTCTGGAGCACACTGTGAGCCTGAATCTTGATTACATGGGAAACCACTGGCCATGTGTCAGTGTCTGTAATACGAAGCACATAATCAACAGCATATTGTGTCAAAACATTTGCTTTCTGAGTACAATGGAGATACAGATAATTATGTCTGACACTTGAAAAAAGAATGTATTTAGTGAGTGACTGGGGGCAACATCTCTGGCTCTTCCCTTCAATTAAGGCTATTCAGATGTTTAAGCAAATCATCCTAATTTCTGAGGTTATACTAACCATTACAAGAAGGGTTTTCAGCTCCTGTGTTAAGCTTGCCAGTCAAAAGTTTTCTTTTCCCCAAGGGATAGATGTGTCAAATGGCACCTGCCTCAAAGGTGATTTCTTCCCTTCTATAACAATCAGCTAGAGCAGTTAAAATCAGAATGAAATTACTTAAAATTTTATAGTAAGGTAAAAGTAGCAGCAGTTTTGCCTTTAATCTGAATATTCTTTATATTAAAAAAAAAAAAAGTTTAACAGTAATAAAGGTTTAATGATCATGAAAGAGGATGTGTGCTGGTTTTGGCTGGGTAGAGTTAACTTTCTTCACAGTGACTGGTATGTGGCTATTCTCTAGATTTGTGCTGAATGCGGAGATCATAATAGAGATTTTTTTTTTTTCGCTGAGCAGTGCTTATGCAAAGCCAAGGCCTTTTCTGCTTTTTGTTCTGCCACACTGTCATGGAAGTTGGGGATAGCTGGAAGGAGACAAAGCCAAGACACGTGACCCAAACTGACCAAAGGGATATTCCAGACCATATGACATCATGCTTAGTATATAAAGTGCGAGGAAGAAGGAGGATGGAGTGATGGTGTTTGTCTTCCCAAGTAACTGTTATACATGGTGGGGGTCTGCTTTTCTAGTGATGGCTGAACATCTGCCTGCCCATGGGAAGCAGTGAATTAATTCCTTGGTTTGGTTTGCTTGTGTGCACAGCTTTTGCTTTCCCTATTAAACTGTCTTTATCTCAAACCACGAGTTTTTCAGCTTCTACCTTTCCAACTCTCTCCCCAGTCCAGCTGGTAAGGGAGTGAGCAAGCAGCTGAATGGTGCTTGGCTGGGGTTAAACTATGACAATGTGTTGAATTTATATTTAAACCCCTTAAAAAGTACCTCCCAGTGACATCAGAACTGCCTGAGGTTTTTAAACATAGCTATTACAGAGCCATCCTCATGCAAATTTGCTACATTTTTCTGACTCAGCTCTGGCTGGAGCTATTCATGTATTCCTGGAAACCTTTCAGTGTTAAAAATATAGTAATCACTATAAAACACACTCTTGTTTAATTCTTGACAAGCTGAAAATTCACAGCTAGGTGTAGTGTGAGGCAGCAGATCTAAGCAGGAATTAGGCTTAGATGCTGTGGTGGCCTTGGACAGTGTATTTGCCTTCGTTACTTTTATTTTTAGCTTGGTTTTATAACTATTACTTGTGAGTACAAAAATCATCTTGTTTTAGATCTCCATCTTGATCATTTTTTCTAGAAGTTTTCAAACTCCACAACTTCAGTACTGAATAATTTGTTAAGATTTCCTGAAAACAGAAGGTAGCTGAAGGATGCAAAGTATGCTGATGTCTCAGTTTGAAAAGACAGGTGTCTGCTAAGGAACACAGGAGCCTCCCTTGAAATGGAAAATAAGCCTTCCTCTGAATTATCGTAATTTTGAAATTAAAGGGCTCTCAGGCAAAGATATGGGAATAGGAATAACAGTCCTTTATTAGGAAACTTAAAATAAAAATGCAGTAGTACAAAAAAAACCACTGACAGAGTCAGAACACAGCCTGACACCTTATTGGTCAGGGTTGTGGTAGCAGCCGAATTAAATCGTGACTGCAGTCCTCCTGGAGTGACAGATGTAGTTCTGTTGAAGCAATGATCCTGTAGAAGGATGTAGTTTTCTTCTGAAGGTCCAGTGGTGGTGTAGATGGGTCCAGTCTTCCTCTGGGAATCCAGTGGAAACAGGCTGCGATGGTGTTCCAAACCTTTTTATCTAGATAGGACTGCTTGGCTCCTCCCCCAGCGTGGAGCATCTCATATTGGTATGATGTAATTTTATCAGTCATGCAGTGAGACTCAATGGCCCACTGAAGATAAGATACCTCCCTGGAGGGAGAATGGATCATGGAAGAAATAAAGAACCCTGCATTACCTGGCTTTACCAGCTGGCCCATTAACAGAATATATCCCCCGGGAATTGTGAGGGATGGGTTTTGGAAGAGATAAAGAACACTGCCCTACCTAGTTTTAACAGATGATAGTAGAATACTTACTTTTGGTTACATCTTTGTCTTGGTTTGAAAGACAGGTGTCTGCAAGGGAAAAGCCGGAGCCCTCCCCATGCAACGGAGAATGCAAACCCCCTCCCTCCAAATTATTATAAATTTGACATTAAGGGGCTTTCAGGCAAAAAGATGTGGGAATGGGAATAGCAGGTTTTTTTACTAATATATATATATAACAAAACAAACAAACAAACAGCTACAGTATTAATAATATGACAGGACCAAGAACCTCAAGGGGCTTTGCTCCTCAAAGCCCAGGGCAGTCTAATCCCAGTGGCTCTGAGGCACCAAGCTGCAACAGTGGAAGATGCCGGGCTGGTGATGAGGTAGATGGGAAGTTCCGCAGTGGTGGCTGGAGCAGCAGAGATGTCCCGGCAGAGCAAGGGTGTGAGGTCGGCGTAGGCAAAAGCCTCAAAGCAGGGCCAGAAAAAATGGCAGTGGCAGGACAGTGACAGGCCTGCTCCATTAGGGCAGGAGGTGAGCTCAGAATCCCTGGGCACACAAGCAGATGGTGGTAGGTTTCCCARGAGTGGAGTCAGTGATGACAGTGAAATTCCTCCCACAGCAAGCGAACAGCCTGGGATCCTCTCCTCGAAGTGCCAAGGGGCAAGGGTGCCTGCCCCCACCCCGTCAGCCCCCCATCCCTTTGCTGCCCCAAATATCACGTTACCAGGTTCTGTCTTCTCTTCCTTGGCTTCTTTTGTCTTTGGCTAAGTACCAACAAGTACTCGGTCCTTAGTGTCTTAGCAACTGGAGGGAAAAAATTCCAAAAGGGGAAAAAAAAAAAAAAGAAACAAATCTAACCCCCAACAATCTTGCATTGCAACCTAAGACAGCTAATGCCTCCTGAAAGGGACCAAGCTGATTTTTATTTATGCCTCAACATACGTTGTACATGAGTTAAAGGGTTCCTAAGGGCTGTACATGTGCTGGCAGACCTGTCCCAGGGGAGACTTCACCTGGCAGCCAATTGGGAGAGCAGCTTTCATGACTGGGCTGCAAGTGATCCCCCAGTGGCCAGTGGGGCAGATGCCTGGATATCCAGGAGAAATGCCCAAGGAAAAACACCTGGGAAAAAATGCCTGAAAAATCAGGCTGCGGGAGGAACCTTGGAACATAAAAGCAGTTAAGTGTGACACAACTGTGGGCCATTTTCTTTGGTTTTCTTGGAGAGATCAGGGGCTCGCTTGGAGGGTCAGCTTGGCCCTCTTTCCCCTCTTACCTTTTCCTACCTGTGGTCCTGCCATGCTTCACCACTTCCATGAGACAGCACATCTCCATGAGGACCGGGCGCTCTGCTGCTTCCCCTACAGAGCAGACGCCACCTACACCCAGCCGCAGACACTGCAGACACTGCMACATTTCCATATTTCTGGTTGCCCGCCACACAAGCCTGCCGCACTACCAGCCCGCCACAGTACCAGCCCACAGTGGCCAGCCCACCACAGCAACTGCCTGCACACAGCAATCGCTCACAAGAGCCACAGAGGCTCCACCGTGGCTTGCTGCCGACGCTTGAGATACACTGCCACAGCCACTTGGAAATTGTGCCCAAGCACTCACAAGAGCCGCATGGGCTCACCATGGCTTGCAGCACATACACTGACAGCGCACACAGGGTTCTTGCAGTTAACACTATTCCTGCCTTCTGTTTCTCTGCCTGTTTCTCTTTTTCCCTCTCTGCTGTCTTTTCTATCCCCCTTCAGAACACTTACCATTCTTTATCAATAAGCAGTTCTCAGATATAATTTTGTTGCATTTTCTCTTCATTTTAGTCTGAGAAATCTATCAAAAAGAATCCTCTCGACTCCCCCTTTTACAGCGGGATGGGATACCTTCATCAATACAATACTGAGAGCACGTCCTTGTACTTCGAGTCCACTTAAGAGACTGACCTCGAGACACTAAAACTAAGGAAGACAGACCTAGTTAACTTTGCTGTTTATCTTTGTTTTAAATGCACTTGCTTCTTCTCTTTCGTCCTTTCCCAAACCAAAGGGCATTCACTTAATTAACTCTCTACAGTCCAAACCACAGTAAAGAAACACAAGCTTCAGGATCTGGAGTACCAAAGAGAAAAATAGTGTTTGCCACAGCTGAATTCAACATTAACTTTGTCCTTAGACAATAAGAGGGACAAGTATCAACAAAACAGTTCTTTCTTTCACAAACCTGCCATATATTTGGGCTCTGCCTTCCCTTTTCCTCTTAGCTGCTCTTTAATCACTCCATTCCTAGTGAATTTTCCTTCACTACCTCTCCCTCTGGAGGCGTGATTTCTGGGCGAAAACCTGGGACAGTATCTTTAAGAAGTCCTCTAAGTGAATCCTGCATTAGTGAAAGTTTTCCCCTTCTCTTTTTCTTCATATTCTAAGCAGAAGTTAACCATTAAGCAACAGCGACTGAAGGAAATGTTCACAACCTATGTTTGTGTGTTGTGTGGACCTAGGGCAGCATCAAATTACAAGCACTCTTGAGGAAAAAAGAAGCTTTTCTGTCTCTCATTCATTTCATTTAGATAACAAAAATACTGTAACATTTGAGACAAGATTCTCTCCATCAGTGATGAACATGCAACCTCAATGTTTTGCTGCTCCTTTTCTAGTGTCAGGGGAGTCAAGAACCAGTCAAACTCACAGACAGATACAAAATGTAGGGATGTACAGCAACCAGGACATAGAGAGTAACTTTCTTAGGGTTAAGCAATGACCACAGTAGCCCAAGGAGAGGGATTAGAAGGAGCCCTGAGATTATTCAGCCTAAAGTCTAACTCTTCAGACTGCAGAGTCAAAGCTTGGAAATGTCACACTATATATAACTCAGGTTGTAAGGTGACACCTTTTATGGAGGTAGCTTGCTTACAAGTTAAAAATTAGTATATCAAGGAATATCAAGGAAATAAGAAATAGGATATAGGATAGGAATATCAATCTGGAAAGAATAGTAAAGCAGGTATGTGATGCCAAATAGCTCTATGCTTGCAAACCATTCAGAGTCACTTCCCCTGACTTCCACCTGTGCCATTTTAAATGGTTCCAAGTTTGAAAAAACCAGTCAGACTCTTTGGCATGTTGCATTTAATCCAGGAGACATCTCTGGTGCGGACAGCTTTTAGCACATRTAAAGAAAAGAACATTTGGTATAACCAAAGGTGGAGTATATTACAAGAGCAATAATTATCACCAAAATTTCTGTTTCTGGAAGCATTTATAAAATTTCTTTTCAGGTTGTGGTCTAATAGATTCCAGACTTTTTCTTCTCAGCATTTCCATTTTCACCAGAGAAATCTTCAAGTTGAATAGATATTTACTTCTCAGGTTACAAATTTATTTAGGATAAGTACAGATTACAAAAGAGTTATTTGTTGACCGAAGAAAAAATATTTGCATCTGTTCTCGGTGGTAAGTTTGGTTTGGCTTTGCTTTCCTTTGGGTTCTTTGCATGGGCATCCTTACTATTGCCTTTTCTTGAGTTACATAAATATTACCTTAAATATAGGTGATTTGTATAGGATTGCATTATGGTTTTACTCTTCCATTTCAGTTACAATAAATGAAATAATACACAGTTGAGATAAATGAGGTTCAGGGGCCCCAAGAGTAAAGGGTTATGCTAAGATTCCTAGTCATGTAAGTTAAAAGGTTTTTCTAAGAGGTTAAATTGTTCCAGTTTCAAAATCTGTACCCCAGTTTTTCCTGCACCCCGGTTTTCTCTGTACCCCAGTTTTCCCTGGACCCCAGTTTTAAGATCTGTACCCCAGTTTTAAGATCCTCTGCAGTTGGGAAATACTTGTCCTTTCCCTAAAACTCCAAGAAATCCCTTCCCTGCTTCTCCGCCGGCGCTGGCCACCTCCCCGCTGGGCCCTGGTGCTGCCGGTTCGCCTCCCGTCCCAGCGCTGGCTGCCTTCCCGCTCCTGTGCAGCCTTCCCGCTGGACTGCTCCTGGCCCCCGGGTGTCTACAGCCACCTCAGCTGCCTTGCTTCCTCCACCACCGGCCGTGGGGTCCCGGCTCTGCCACGGGTCCCAGTGTGTGGCTGCTCCAACTTGCACCACTCGCTCCGGCTGCTCCCGTCATTCCTGACTAAGTGAAGCCGCCGCCCATCTCTGCCTCCCACCTGCCAGTTAACCACCACCCCATATGGAAATCTCCAGGGCTCCCATAATGCCTCACTACACCCAGAAGTGCCATCCCGACCAAAAAACCTCAACTGCAATGAGCCAAACCAGAACTGGAGAATGTAAAGGGTACCATCAAACAGGCAAAACCCTGGGGCATGTATGGATACTCCTTGCCCACCACCCCTCCATGACCCCAAAAAGTACTTAACAAAGATGACCCCCCTAGACCACCCGTGCTTCAACCAAGTTCCTACGGCTCCCGTGAGGTTGGACTCCTGGACCTGCAGTGCACAGCAGGCCTGAAGTGCACCTCCTCCCTGGCGGAGCAGCAGCATAGGCAAATCCCTTAAACCCCTCAAGCCATTCCTTTCAACTTTCAAAAAAGGCATATAAAGGAGTAAAAACACTCTCCTGCCCTGTTTATTTATAACAACAGTCACCCTGAAAAATAAGGATAAAGAGAAGTGTAAACAAATAGACAGGGAAACAATAGGCACTGATAGTTAATTAAGGAAGAGCAAAACGGATGGAGTAACAGTGAAAGATGATCAAACCACAAACTGTTCTTGGGTAACTGCTATGAAACCTTGTAAACATGTTGTGATGGTTTTAGATCAAACTGGGCAGAAAAACTAATCATGTAGTGGGTTCACATTCACCCGTTTCTGTTTGCCAAATTAGTGTAGTGGTCTGAGTGTTCACTAGAATCATTATTCTTTATTCGTCTGTGAGATAGGATTAGGAGAAAAGCAAAGCAGGCCCAAACTTAAAAGGTATGTTATAAATGAAATGTATAAAACGTCCGGTAATAAATTAATAAAATAATTTATTATGAAACAATGTGACAAAATGCCAGGATGCCACAGACAGAAGACAGAGCCAAGCCCAGGATCAGCGCTGGGTGAACCACAGGTACGGCCTCTATCACACTGTACCCGCCCCAGTTCACGAGGTGTGCTCCGTGGTGTCGGTTTTTATACAGTTTTTCGGGCTGGACCTCGAGTTGCAACATTTCTTTTCTTTCTTGGTCTTTCTATGCATATTCCTTTCAGCGCCGCTGGTCTGCTGAATAGTTTTCTGGGCAGAGCTAGGTCCTTGATGAGATTTCTGAGAACCTGTATTCAGGTGCAAAAGTCCCATCTCCCTGGCATCGGTGTTAATCATCTCAAAAACTTCTCTCATCACCRGTCCAATATCCATCTATCTTGTGAGTCCACCCATCTTTCTGTTGCAAATTCCTGTCTCCGGCTTTACTGGCAAAGGTGATACAATCTCTGTATGTACATTCCAAACTCTCCGTGGTTTTATTCCCATTGAGTACAGCAAGAGAGGCTTGAGTTATTTCAATCATATATTATACCATTTAATATAGCAAGAGAAACATTAATTTTCCCAGTCATATATTACAGGTAGGTATGATTGATTTATTAAGAAACACTAAAAGAAGAGAATGAGAATAAAAATGAAACTTTCAGAACACTTCTCCTCCCTCAACAGCTTCTTTTCTATCTCACAGACAATGTATAAAGATGAAACTCAGAACTCTAGGTCAGTACCACTTATGAAATAGTCTTTCATTAGTCTATTTAGAGAGAGAAGTCTCTTTTAGTGTGCCATGGAATTTCCCCACTGACAACATAGAACAGTTCTCTTGTGGGTCTGAATTCTCACAAAAAACAGCCACCTGGGAACCTGCTTTTGTGAAGTCCCTCCAGTTGTCAGCTTCCCACCAGCTGCACTCATGGGCCGTGTACATTACTGGGGTGTCATTTTAAAAATGGACAGTTCAAATGCAAAGGATTTTCTTCATCTCATGGAACAGAGATGTCTTTTCACTTCTTCACTGGGACAGAGGGCTTCTTATCTCTCTCTCTGTTCAAACTTCTCAATAAGATCACAGGTACTTCAATATTCAGTCCATTACAAATACTTTTGCTCAAAACCACAAATCTGAACAATCATTTCCCCAGAATATATATATATATATATATATATATATATATATATATATATATATATATATATATATATATATATATATGTATGTATATGTATATATATATTATAGAATATTACAGTCTGTTACCACAGCTCACAAAAAAACTTTCAACCTAAAACCAAGGCATCTTCTCATCTCTTCCTTCTAAGGAGTAACTCTTCCTTCACTGACTTTAATCTCATGCTCTGTTTCTCCAAGTTTCACTCTGGCTCTTTTCTCACTCAGGAGTTAAGGCTTTGTAAATTTCATCTGTCAAAGAAAGAGTTAACATCTCGCCCGGTCTGCAGGGGGCATGATGATTCTTTTAGGCAGTAAAATAGTTAACATCTTGCCTCGGTCTCTCTCTCGGGCTGCAACTCACAGTGTTAGATTTCAAAGCCGTGTTTATGGGCGGGGGAAAACTCACTCCGAGACATCAGAGCAGCTTGGCTGGTAGATGCCTACCCCCACCCCTCGGTCTCATGCACGGTGAGCCTAGCCTAGCTCGGCAGCTGCTGGAGGAGGGAGGATCAGCCTGGGCTACAAGGGAAGTGCGGCATGGCAGCATATGTTAGCAGTTACTTGGGCCCGGGCTCCGCTGGGACAGGGCATACTCCCCTCCCTCTGCCTGGGAGGCATCGGGCCCGATCCAGCCAAGACTGCTGCAGCGGTAGGACCCAACCGCCCGTGCCAGGCCCAGGGCTGCGTGATGGAGCAGGGCCAGCCCCGTCGGCCCCTTTTACCTACTGGCAGGCTAGACGGCAAAGAGGGAAATTCCCGAGATTCTCTGATTTTTAACCTGTGTAGTTCAGAGGTGTATCCTTATATTTTAATTCGTTAATCAAGTTGTCAGTTTCAAAACCAGTCATTAATTAGTTTTGCTAATAACTTTCTTGGAAAAAAAAATCACTTCCGTGTCAAACCAGCGCACATATAAATGCTGGAAGGCAATTAAAATGAGAGGTTACTTTATTAGTCCTAAAATGAGGAGGAGATAGCTTTTTGATATTTAAAAAAAGTAAAAATTTCAAGCTTCTTCCTGAAACTTTAAAATATTTACCAGAAATGTGGCCTTGTCTCAGCAGTGCTGATGCAGGAAGAGGATTGCAGTGTCCTTCCTTGACGGCAAGCAGCCACTCGCCACTGGCTTGCAGTTAGGGATGACATTTCTGCTGCATTTCTCCCCTGCAACAGCAGATGACTGATGGTACACTAACCCTGAAAAAACAATGTGCTCTCTTCTTAGCACATATATTAGACAGAGTTCCTAATAATTAATAACTAATTAGAAAGATTAATTAACATTTTGCATAACTAAATATAATTAAATGACTAATAACTACGATAAATTTTTATTCCCTCCAGGATTAGATCAGTGCATTGGCACCTGACACATGTTCATACAAAATTTGATGCTGTTCTGAGCAACAGAAAACACGGCCACAGCTTCAGTGAGCATGAGGGTGTTGGCTGTGCAAACAGGATACACATAACAAGTACTGGCGCATGCTGCAGCAGTGTCCAGAGAAATGGTTACACAAAGCTTGAATTTGGAAGATCAAGCACAAATTCACACATTTCACTTTTTAAAGACTTCATAATAAAAATTACTAAGCGCAGGTGTGGAGTCATGCAGAAAACAGAAATGGCTTTTGGCCATCTGTGTCAGGATGTACTGTGCTGACTTACAGCAAATAAGAAGGTACACAACTGAACCTAAAACCTGTGATGGTCCTAAGTGTCCAAGACTATTTGCCACATTTTAGCAAAATTATTTATATTCATTTTCTAGTGAGTCCCTACTCAAGACTTTTTCAAGGAAGCAAAAATAATAGTTCATAATATTCCACTTTGAAACAAGAGGACTAAGAAACACTTGCCCTTACAGACAGACATTTAAACATGGGAAAAGCATGTGCATGTGAAAAATTCTTCATTTCTCCCCTCAAAAATAATTAGCAGTGTTTTTTTCCACTAGTATTCAGGATTAACACAACTGAATTCACAGCAATACTTCCCCTTCTCAATTGGAAGACAAGCCCATGGCTTTCAGTGCTGCTAGGTAAGAAATCAGGAGACAAAGAAACATATTTAGATCCTTTAATTCACATTGAATAAGAGTAACTCAGGTTTCTTTTCTCATTTATGGCAAGTGAAATTTTAGGAGATCATAATTACAAGTGTGAAGACTGGGAAAGCTTATAAACAGAATCAAGTTTTTAAAATAATCACTTTTTTCCCCCTCCATTCTAAGGTGCTGTGCTCAGACACCTTTCCTATACCTATATTTACACCCTTACAATTTGGCAAGATCTCTAAAATGCTAATAGAGTTCATTCTTTACTGATATACAAAGTAAAACACAAACCAAACAGTGTTATAGTCCTTACCCAGGGGTGAAGAAAAAAGTATGTGTCAAACTAAATTATTTTGACATGAACAGTTTTTCTTCCCCATCAAGTAAGTTTGCTGACCTACAATTCCATCCTGATCCTATATAAGAATACCAAGTTATTTCTAAGAAAGCCATATCTTTTACTCTTAAAAAAATCCATCTCTAATACACTAAGTAGAAATGATATTGTGAGATATGAGCCAGCTAAAACCTGGTCTTTCAAGTTTAAACTGTCTGTGCTCCCTCTGTAGCCAGCAAACAGCAGCAGGCAATTATAAAATGGGTTGAATACATTATCTTCTGGAATACTTAAGTAGGAAGCCTAGATACATAACTTCTAGATAAACATAAATTTAAACCAATACATACATATTACAGAAATTTATGCAGCTTGTGCTAAGTTATCTTTTCTTGGGTTTTCATCTTTTGCTCAATCTCCCTGTCTCTCACCCCATCTTTGATTGCCTCAGCTATTTTTGTTTCACTTCTCTGACACTTTTCTTTGCAGCTCTTGCCTTCATATCCAGCTTTTGGTCCTTCCTGTTCAAGATTTCCTTTGCTCTCTGCCTTCATCTTTGAATCTCCACATACAAACATGCCTCCTACTTCTGAGTCCCCACTACTCTACTATCTCTCTCCATTACTCTCTCCCAGTCACTGAAGGTTTAAAGTCAAGAGAGTAATCAAGAAGAAGATTTATTACACACAGGGGTAGGAAGAAAACAGAGGGAACAGCAATACCTGTTAAGATCAGTTCCTCCTGTTAAGAGCTGAAAAGAGAATTGTAGCAATGTATTTCCATGAGTTAAGCCATTCTTTGTACCATCCAAACTCCTTGTGATCTTATCAGAACACCTGCAGTCTTGTTATTCAAACCCTCAGGAATCCATCAAGGCCGCTGAGAGAAAAACAGGACTTAAAATAAGAACAAGAGGCCTGGAAAACTGACCATCGAGAATGCAAACTTCAGATAAAAGTGGGCTCAGCATGGGGATGGATTCTGACCAATTAGGTGCCCTGAGGGGTGCGTGCTGGCCTCATGGACAGGCTGAGGATCCAATCAAATAATGTATGTGTGTGTGAATATGCTATTTGAAAATCTATAACTGTTGCTTGTTGTAAACAATAAACGGCTTCCGTGAAACCATATTGGTTCGATGTTCAGAGGTCCATTTCTCCTGCATATTGGTGAGTCCACAACATGCAAAATAACACATGAGATTGACGCGGACCACAGCTCTTTGAACTGCAAAGAGGATCTGCCGAAAAAAGCTCAGAAGGCCCGGTCGGATGCCACTGTGGCTGGCCGGGGTGGTGGGAGTCGAAGCTGATTCCACGCAGGGTCAGGAGCAAAGAACCCTCCTGGAAAGGACTCCGTGAATAATTTACGCTGCAGTGGAACACCTAGAAAAGGTGAGCGATCGGGGCTGGAGGATATGGGGAAGGCTTCATCGAAAGAGAAGGAAGTTATAATAAATCACCTCCAGCTTATGCTTTCTAAGAAAGCACACAATTATGACCTGGAGGTCCTGAAAAGGTTACTAAAATGGGGTCGGGAAAGAGGACTTTTTGCTGCCCCTAGAAGTGTCTTTGATACTGGCGAATGGGATAAACTGGGAACGGAGCTGTGGGAAGCAGTAAGCGATGGGTTAAAGGAAACAAAAGGACTGAGTACTATGTGGAAAGCTGTTATTACGGCACTGAGACAGTTAAAGGCAGAGCCCACAGCTGCGGCTGGGGCTGTTGCTGCTTTAAGATCAGAAGACCCCGCCACTGCTTTCCCAGCTTATTCGAGAAAGTTTTTCCGGGGGAAGAAACAGTTATACCATCTCTACCTTCCACACCCCTGGGAACAGAAGTACAGGCTCCACAAGCCACTCACAGCAGTGATGCCCCCGAACGCATGCTGTCTCCATAAGCTGCGGTGGAAATGGAAGGGTTGGAGGTAGACGTGTATTTGCCTCYGCCAGCTCAGGGCTTCCCATCTGTGTTATAAATAAAAAGGGCAGGAGAAGTTATTTTACTCCTTTAAAAGCCTTTATTAAAAAAACAGATGGCTCGTGGGGTCTAGGGATCGTGCCAACACCACTGGTCCGCCAGGGARGAGGTGTTTCAGGCCTGCCCTGCAGCACCGGCCTGGGAGTCCGTCCTCATGGGACCTCAGGAAGTTGGTTTGGGCTGGGAAGTCCCGGGTTGTCACCTTTTTTAAGTTCCTTTGGAGTGATGGCGAGGTGGGTCGTGAGTGGTGAGTGAGTGAGTGGTATCTATACAGTCACTAGGGCCCTGCCCRTATGATAATACCCTTTATGTTCTTTAATTCTGGTTAGGTTTGTTAAAATTAAGGTTTTTCTCTGTTTAGACTATGCTTCCGGGCGCAGAGAGGCTCTTGGGCGCTCTGAGTATTTGCATATGGGGCGGTGGTCTGGAGGCGGCAGGGGAGCAAAAATGGGTGGTGACTTTCCACTCGACGGGAGGCGGCGGGAGCAGAAGCAGCGGGACCGCGTGTAGAACTTCGATACGGCGAAAGCCAGGGTTTCCACGCAGCTCCAGGGCGGCTGCAGGCATGGGAGGGCGGACAGAGCCACCCGGCAGACTGGCAGTGCGGGTGGCTTTTTGGGGGGGTCTGGGCAGGAGCCGGAGGGGGTAGAGACCGGCGGGGGAGGCGGCCAGCGCTGGCGTCACGAGCCGCCCAGGCCGTCCGTGCCGGGAAGGCCCTCCGGTGCCAGGCCCGGGGAGGGAGGAGGGGGAGGGGGAGCGACCTGAGCCGGGCCCGAGGGAATGGGGGGGGGGGGGAGAAGTCCCGCAGACCTGCGGGGCAAGTGGGGAGCAGGGAGGGGGAATCCAGGCAGGAGCCGGGGAGGGCAGGAGGGAAGGCGGCTGGCGCCCGCACTGCAGGCTACCTGCGTCGTATGTGCCGGGGAAACAGCGGGGGGGGGAGCCGGGCTGGCCCAGCCGCGGCTGTCTCACGGGGGATGGGCACCCACACCGGGTCTGGGGCTGCCTGGGGGTAAGAGGAGGGGGAAGGGAGGGCGTCTGGGACCGGGGCTGCCCCCGGGTGGGGGGAAAAAAGCGGGGGGGGAGGGACGACGGCCGGGCCCAAGGGAATGGGGAGTGGGGGGCTGCTGGCAGGAGCGGGCCCCGGGGAGGGAGGCGGGGTTAGCTCCCCTCGGTGTTCTTGGGGGAGGCCGAGAAGAGAACTCCCCTCCCTTCCCTTCAGGGACTCCTCAAAATGGGGACACAAATCACAAAACTGGGGACAAATTTCAAAATAAACTGGATACAGAACAGGAACTTGGGGTACATGGAAACCTGGAACAGAGAAACAACCTGGGACCGTCCGGCCCCTTAAAAACATACACAGTTGAACATTTCAACATAATATTCCAATTTGGGATCTCAGCTGGGATCTTATTTATCTCAATCTGKATCCCCTGAAGAGTTAACAAAAGTATTAGGGGATCGTGTGTCTCCTCCGCTGCCTCCCTTCTCGTCTGACTCACTTCAGCTTTGCCAATGTAGGCCAATGAATGCCATTAGGCATTCAAATGTAGAGAGCAGGTATTCAGACGCAGATCGTAAGCTCTGTGTAGAGCAGGAGGAGAGCCAGAGGCAATTGACAGAGCTGTCTGAACTCAGGGCTTTGTTAGATCAGAGGGAAGAACAAAGAGAGAGATCCACATTGTTGTTGTCGATGGAGGAGGGGAACAGGAATATTCAGTTTGCCATCAGATCGGCTTCCCGGAGTCCTGATCTGGACCGTAGTGACAGGGTGCATTGGTGGGCGCCTTTCTCTGGGGATCAAGTCTCTGGGAATGAAGCCATGTTATGGGCAGAGCCATGAGCTGGGTTCTCAGCAGTGAAACCAGGCTGCAGGGCAGGAACTACAAATCCCATCATGCCCGTGGCAGCTGACTGGAAGGGTGCCATCTTTGAAATGGAAACTATGGTCCCCAGAATGCAAAGTGGGCGCAACCAAATACGTCACATGGTGATGCCGATCCTCGAAAAAAGAGCAGKTCAAATTTCTCATTCTAAAGATGTGAAAAATGTCTTTTTGAAGCAGCCACAGCCTGCGCCAAAATTGGACAAGAGAATAAAGGAGGAAATAGTGGTTTTAGACAGCAATTTGAGTCAGGAACAATTCAAACGCGCGCAAGACAGAGCGGGGACCACAAAACAGGTTTAGTTCACGGTGCAGGGGGGGTCGCAGGACAGGCAAAGCTAGTCCATGTGGACAGGGAACCCCCTGAATAGCAGGAGAGGGGGGCTCAACCCAGAACCAGGCAAAATTCGCTGTGCCGCGTGACCGGGGGATCAGCAAAAGCGCAGGTTGACCATGTTCAATTTTCCAAGGAAGAGGAGAAAGGATAAATACGACAGTGAAGTGAGAAACAAAAAACAGCTGTCATTCATTATGATTTTGTTATACAGAAGCTGATCATAGCGTGGCAGAAAAGATTTTACCAACATAATGAAAAATAAAACAGAAATAGATTTTTAATTAGAAAAAGTTACTAGAGTTTACGTTAAGCTGTATTTTGGTGTTATATTAAGATTAGTTTCCATATGGCTCAGTTTAAGTTTAAATTATGTTATTTTAAGTTTGTTAAGTTTGTGTTATTTTTGAGTTTTGATAAGTCACATTTTAAAGTTTACATTACATCAGATCTTTATTCTGTTGAGTTAAAATTTTGTTATATGTAAGTTTTATTCAGTTAATGTAGTTTAAGGTTTATGTGAAAATTTATTCATGTTAAGATTTATTTATGTCAAATGTTATCCATATTAAGTTTTATTTAAGTTAAAAATAATCTTCAGTTTTGTCAAAAATATAGTTACCTAATTTGCAAAGTTCAGTTATTTTTCTTAGAAGTAAGACAGCTTCAACAGGGAAAACAGTGATGAAGCATTGAAAAGCATGATTTTGTGAATGAAAGAACAGAAGACTCAGTGAAAATTTTTTGTGAAGATTGTGACAATGATTGGTTGTAAGGTGTTTTAATATTTTATCTGAAAGTTATAATTACATAATGATTTAGAAAGATGTTGAGTTCATAAGATAGTGTTGGTATATTTATTACATGATATACATTTAGAAGTTTTTATGATAAATATTATTTGTAAAATATTATTAATGTATTCATAGCCAACTTATCTTTTTATATGTGTTTTAATATCTCATTTTATAATTATCTAAAAGACATATGTCATTTCAAGATTCTTCTTTCTGTTTCTAATTACCAAAGTATTTCATAATAGTTATTATTAAAAATCTTGTTTTAAAAAATATCTATTAATAAACTCTGGAACACAGAGTTTTGAGGYCCTGGCCAGACTCTTGACTCTGCTTTGAGAGATGTTGTCAATGAATCCAGAGATTCTCTGGAGCAAAAAATGGAATATTCAAGTCATTTAGACTTGAAAATTTGACCATATAAATATAACAGCTGAGATGAATTTTGGAGTGAATTTGGACATCATGTCCAGAAATGATGTCCATGTTATCACTGATTCAAAATTTGTGATTTAGTAATTAATAGACATTTAGTTTCCCATGCGTTGTTATTAATAGTAATTGATTGTGATTGCCATTTTAAATATTTTTAATTGTTGTATCAGGAATTTTTTCCTGTTTGTTGTCAAGTTTTTAAAAAGAGTTATGTATTTTTTGTCAAAGATACAATTCCTGTGTTAACCTGGGGAAAAGATACATTACCAGGTTTGACAGGCTCAAGTCAAAGGTAATCATCTTGAGCACAGAAACACTGACATCTTCAAGAGCAGAGAAGCAAACACATGCAGATGTGAACTGCGCAAGAACTGTATCTGAATGGAAAATAGTGTTTGTCCCACATGAAAGAACTGTGAACTTTGACTTCTGTGTCAATATGAAAAGTGTGGAAATTTGTATTAGAGAATTTTATTGGTAAAAGCATGATGTATATAACTTATGATTTGGGATCTCAAACAAAATATAAACCTATTGGAATTTTAATTATAGTAGGTGATGAGAAGGAAAATAATCCTTGTCTTCCTATCTTTAAGGAAGAGTGCAGAAAAGAATTTGGGAAATAATTAAAAGAAATTCAAGTTTGTAAAGTTGAATGCAAACAAAATAATCTAGTGCCTTATATTTGGCCGCTTCCAAAACAGATTTGGAGAAAAAACAAAACCAAAAAGACTGTGTTACAAAATTTGCTTGGAAATCAACAGTGAAAAAAGAGAGTACCACAAATCAAAAAAATTAAACATTATGTTTATATCATATTTTGTTTGTCTTGCCATCTTGCAAGTCAAGCAAAGGAAATCATTAGTGCTTGTCCAAATTCTCAGTTTGTGTTACCACCTGCATCCATAGGAGCAGTCACTTCAGGGAGTTTGTAAAACCTGTAACTGTGGCAAGCTGATGTCTCAAAATATCCATCTTTTGGAAAGCTCAGAAACATTCATGTCTCAGTTGACTTGCTTTCAAAAACAGTTTTTTGCGTCGTTGCATGCAGATGAAACTGCATAGCATGCCTGTTCACATTTTTTGCAAGAATTTGCATCACCAGGCAGGAAACCATAAAAAACAAAAACAAAAAAACAAAAAAAAACCAACCAACCAACCAACCAAACAAACAAACCAAAAAACCACATCAGGTATTAAAAGGCTTGCTTGATAAACAAAAAACAGGGGAAGATGGGCTCAGCCACAGGACAAGTGTTGAAAGCAGTTTATGTAATGAATCATTTACAGTTAGTAGGTAATTGTSCTGAACCACCTGCATGAACACCTTACTCAAGTTTGCAGCAGGATTCTGAACTGACACAAAAGTTCGTTTTAAGAATCCTAGGATAGGGATTATGGGAAGGACCTGCAGAATTATTAATATGGGGGAGAGGTTATGCTTGTGTCATTATAGGCAAAGGACCCCAATGGATACCAGCGAAATGGGTTCGCCCCTGGCTGGAGAAGGACACTGATTCCTAATCTCGCCAATGAGACAGCACCCGGCACAACCTGAGAACATCAGTTGACCTCAGATTGTCAACAAAAAAGGGAACATAAGGTCAAGGCTTTTGAGTACGGAAAGGAAGTGATTCTTCCTTGGATCTTAGTTGATAGACTTGAGCAGTGTGATTGGGTGTTAAGCCTTGGATTGGGGTGTTAAGCCTGACCAGTGGGAGCAGACTAAGTGTAGTCAGGAGAGGCAAAGGCCTCAAAAGTAACTGGCACATTTAGTTTGTGTTCTTTCCCTGATGTCACAGGGGAAGGGTTTTAGTTAAAGATAAGGATATAAAATAGTTCTGAATTAGCAATGCAAGCTTTTGTAGTTTTTCCCTTGTTACTTATGCAATGTAGCAACATCCATGGAGCAGGAGAAATTAGCCCGCCAGGATGGCATCAACAAAATATGTGTCTTGCTTGGGTTAATGCTGCTGGAGTGGACTCCTTTTGTTTATCCTTGGCCATGCTAGAGATTCTTTTCGTACATGCCTAACTGGTATTCCCATAAGTAACTTTACAAGTTTCACAAAATGGGTTGGAGTCGAAGGACAGCCATATATGGGAGAAAGTAGATCTAGTACAAGAATCACTGGTGCAACATAACTGAAGGAAGAACAAAATTGGACAAGTGCAGAACATCGGGAATTAGGCCAAATGGTGAGGGCTTCCAAGCAGGGATGATAGCACGATCATTGAATGAAAGTGGACTAGAGCCTCAGGAACCAGACCTGTTGGGATCAGTGCCTGGAAACCATTGCTTGTTTTTTAATTACTTTGTAGACCCAAAATTAACTAATATGAGCAGTTCTAGTCCCACATCCCAAAAATAAAACTGCTATTCTCAATCCCAATTCTTCATGGTATCAGGATCTAATTAAATATTGCCACAACTGGACTTATCCCAAAAGCACTGGTGAAAATGCAACTGTGAGAATGCTTCCACCAGGGATCTTTTTGATTTGTGGAGATAGAGCTTGGCCTGCAATCCCGGGAAATGCATTCGGTGGACCTTGTTACTTAGTGAAGTTGACCATGTTTGCCCCCAGCATGCATGATATGTTGAATCRGACAATTTGGAGAAGAAAAACATTTATATGTGTGATTAAAAAGAAAACCGAAACAAGTTTAATCCCATATGTTTTTCTGTACCTTGTCCTAAAGTAATTTGTTTCTCTTGAGTAGGTCTCTGCATGACATCTTTCCAGTTGATAAAAAGAGGTCAGTCCATGACACTCATAATAAGTGTGCCTCAAAATGTAGTTAGCAGCCCCAATGAAATGGCATTATAATCAATACTTGGGGTTCTTTTCCAGTCACCATAATATCATGGCCAGGAAGCAGTTACACTGGGTACAGTTTGGTTTTTTTCAATCCCCCCAGGCTCTGAGTGCCTTTGAAGAATATACAGCCAAAGGGAGAAAGYTCTCTCTCAGGCAAAAAAGTCCTGTACAAATTTCTTACCCATGTAAGCAAACACTGTACCCCAGAGTCTTTCCAGTAATAATATGGACAGTACCAGATCTATTTGATCTAGCAACTGCTAAAAATGGATGTACTGCAAAAACTGTGAAGGATGCATTCAGTGAGTCTAGCCCTTTTCAGCTATAAAGCAGCCTTTTAGCAAGATTTTTTGGGAATACATATTGTTGACATCCTAGATCCTTAAGCTATATAMCTGAAGTTTGAAAATTATTTGAAATGTTTCTCCTAAAGAGTAGGCTGCAAGCCAAGCAAGATGGACAAAAGTAGTAGTAACTATTGTGGCAACTAGCATCTTAATCTGCAGATCATACACATAGATAAAAGTTTTTCTTACCTGGTTGGACCAGAAGATGGATAGATGGATTTCAAAATCATTGGTATTATCAAGCATAGCAGCAAGAACATCCTATCAGGTAGCATACACTTAGATTTCTAAACCTTTATGTCTTCAACGCCAAAACACAGAGAAAGAGTCAGAGTAGCATTTTACTGTAGTTTCATTTAAGAATAAGATACAAAGTCCAACATCATGATGCTAGATGTTGATGTTTTTGATTTGTAAGTCTGATATTCTAATGTATAGATATTATATGCCATGCTATTTGGAATATACTCAAGAAAACAAAAGCTAAGCTAAAACCAGGTCACGTGTAGGGAAATGTATGAGCTCAATGTAAAGATCTTCCTTCAGCACTGAGTGATAGTTTTTGTCACTATCAAAAGCTACAATCACTACTGCTGCATAAGTGAATCTCTGCCTTTTTTCATGCAAAGAACAAGAAAGCACACACACACAAGAAGACCACAATGGGGTAAAATCAGATACCTGTAAAGAGTCTTTTATTCTTGAATTGCCTTTTTGTGGAGACTGTAAACATTTCTGAAGCTTATACATTCTATTAGCTTAATATATAGTCTACAAGAAAGAGCATACATGAAAAATATCTTACACAGAGCAGACAAAAGTAATGTGGAGGGTAAAAATGCAGATACTTTAAAAAGTATTAGAATTATTTATATATTGAATTTTTTTGCATATTGATTTTTTGTTTTCTTTTTGAAATGTAGCTTACATGAAATTATCCGCCTTCAAATAAGAAAACAGTATTACCTTTCAAATAAGAATCACAGAATTAACTAGGAAAAGACTTTTAAGATCATCTAGTCTAACCTATGACGTAAAACCTCCTCATCAACTAGACACATAGACACAGGTTAGAGCTGAGAAAGTTTGTAGATCATAATTTTCTCAAGGCAGAACTTATCAAAGAGCCAAAGCCAACTAGCTGTGGAATTATCACTTTAATATATTGTATTGATTATCCCACAGTCCGTCATGATCAGCCTTCATCCTGAAATCCATATGGGAATGTCTCAGTTTGAAAAGACAGGTATCTGCTAGGGGAAAGACCGGTGCTCTCCCCTTGCAATGGAGACTGCAAACCCCCTCCCACCAAATTCTTATAAATTTGAAATTAAGGGGCTCTCAGGCAAAGATGTGGGAATGGGAATAACAGGGGTTTTGGGTTTTTTTACTAATATATATATATATATCTAACAAACCAAGCAAACAAACAAACAAACAACTACAGCATTAATAATAAGACAGACCCAGGAAACCTCGAGGGACCACAAATCCCAGGGCAGTCTGATCTCTGGCTCTGACGCACCAAGCTGTAGCGGTGGAAGATCCTGGGCTGGTGATGAAGCAGATGAGCAGTCCTGCAGCGGTGACTGGAGCAGTAGAGATGTCCTGGCTGAGCAGACGGTGTGAGGTCAGCATAGGCAAAAGCCGCAAAAGCGACGGCGGGGACAGGGTCGGGCCCACTCCAGCAGGGCAGGAGGAGAGCTCAGAAATCCCCGGGCACACGAGCAGATGGTAGGTTTTCCCAGGAGCAGAGTCGATGGTGACAGTGAAAAACTCCTCTCCCAGCAAGCGAACAGCCTGAGTGACCTCTCTCCTCCAGTGCCAAGGGGAAGAAGTGCCCACACCCCAGCTCCCCTGTCCCTTTGGTCTTTCCTTCCCTGGTTTCTTTTGTCTTTGTTAAGTACCGATAATCACAGTCGTTAGTGTCTTAACAACTCGAGGGAAAAAATTCCAAGGGCAAAACAAAACAAAACACCAAATCTAACCCCCAACAGGGAACTAAGAAGATACATCTTGCTCTATAAGTGGCAACTCCTGAAAAAATTACTGGTTTCAGACCGTGTGTAAGGCAGCACACCTAATGGCATAATTGAACTCTTAAATATCATGACCCAAGGAAAGGAGCAGCTCTGTAGTATGCCCCAGATCCACCATCATCATGATTTAATGCCTAATGCTGCAGTATTTATAATTAATAGACCACCAGTTTAACCATGTGTTAAAATACATTCTGGGGTTCAAAAGTAACTTGAGATATGAATAACAACCAGTGTGGACACATTCATACATGCACTCTAACATATAGATTATATGCTGCCTTTTGTGAAAATATATGCGGTAATTTTTTTCAATAATAAGCTCTTGCTACTGAAACTGCTTATATTCATATACAGGCAGTAAAGATACAATTAAGATTACTATTATAACCTAAGTGCCCAAGAAGTAACAGAGAAATCCTAGCTTTGGTGACTTTGAAAGGGATCTAGGACATAAGTACCTTTTCTTAAAGACCACAGGGCTGAAAAGTGGTTTAGAAAACAGGAAGATATCTCAAGATCACTTTTATATGATCACCTCTCCTTATATTACCAGATGGCTGAAGTTGGAATCAAGAAAAGTGGTATCAAATAAGTGTTAACCCTTCCTCAGAAAGGGGGTCCATGACCAGCTGTGCGAGGGTTAACAGGAAAATCTGCAAACCAAGTACAGCAGCATGACAAATACCTGGATTAACAGCAGCTTTCTACAGGGAGCAAGTCATGCTCAAAGCTGGTCATCACACAGGGTTTCAAAAGCCAGTTTAGACATGCTAGAACACTGTGTCCTGATCATCATCATTTAAGGTGGTCATCCTTGCCGTAGGCAACTCCTGAGGCCTGAAGGAGTCCTTACAAGAAAATGTACTTGTTGGCTAAGAATAAGTAGAAACCTCAAAGACTTTGAGATAAACTTCACTGTACCTTATCACCATAAAGATTTCTTTGCTTAGTTTTATGTATATGCTAGGAAATAAAACAAGCCAGGAAAGAACAAGACTGCCTATTCCCTTCAGTTAGCTAAATTTAGTTAGCTCTGGCATTGTCCAATTTTTTCTCTCCAGATTTTAAGCAACTCTGATTAACCACAGTGGCATTGACTCTCTAAAACTTTTCACAGCCTGAGGACACACAAATGACACCAAGAATTGTTTCAAGCATCAGCACTTTATTATTCTCCAGTACAACCTTTTATACTTTTGCTCTTACATGCATAACACCTACATACCCTTTTACTCTTTGGTGATTGGTCAATACACATCAGCATTCTGTCCTTTTTCTCCTTCAATGCTGTTCACCTGTCTTATACAGCTGCAATTTATCAGGGGCAAGATTGCCTGCAGCACTATCTCCATTCTTTTACAATCCCCCCCTCTTCTCTTTTGATTTCAAAGTTGCAGCATCTCCAGAAAGACACGGTCAAGTAAATTGACATTATGACACATTTGCATATTTCACTTAGGACTAAGAGTTATACAAATGTTTAGGCAACACGTCACAGTAAGAACATCATAGAGCTCTTCTAAATTAATCAGATATTCAGCTTTCTTCAGAGCCAAGAGTCTTATTTCACCACTTAAGTTTTTCCTCACATATGAAACTGTCCTGCTGCCATGCACTCCATATCTTCCTTCATATGGGCTACCTGTGTTATTTAAAACGTAGATTCAGAGTGAAAGTTTATAGTGGCATGACAATCTTTTCCAATTCATTCTGTGTTCCTTTCTCATTAATTGTTAACCCTATCTTTTTTTGTTTTGGTTTAATTTTGCTTTTTACAGTATAGAACATCAACCCAAGGCCTTTCATAAGTCATTCCAAATAATGTGGCTGAACCAATCCAGCTGCTCAGGGCTGCTCAGACAAGACATCTTCCCACATCTCTCTAAATGTCATTCTCTGCAGAGCCCTTTGCAGAAGATAGTAAACACAGTACAAGAATCTCTTGTGTAGCCTCAATTTGTTTCCCAAATTCACACAGCACATATCATCCCAATCTTCACACTTATGCCTATGAGATATTAACAAACACATATAATCAAAGTCTTTACACCTATGCCTATGGAATGTTAACAAAGATTATTAGCTGCAATTCATAAATATAATATATATGTTTCACCAGATAATAAACACATGGTACTGAATAATAGAGCTACTCTGTCTCCAGCTTCCACTGCTTTAATAAATTCTGTTGTTTCTTTTCCAGTTTTTGTTGCTTCTGTCTTCTGTAATTTCAGTTCTTCTACATGCTGAAGCCCATTTCTGCTTGCTACTTCTCTCCCTCTTGTGTTCTTTTCAACAATTCACAAGAACATGTGCAGTTTCATACTTGTTTTCATAACGTTTCTCCTCTTCAAGTTCGGTCACCACCTTTTTGTTTTGCTGCGTTAATTGGTCACTCCAAGCTTCTCTTACATGCCTTTTGTGCAGCTGACTCTGCCTCTTGGAGCTCTGCGTTGCTTTTGTTCCAGTGCTATTGCAGCAGCGACTCGGCAAACATCCCCCTGCACTCTGGGGGCCGCGCTGCTGCTACCATGAAGGCTCTCCTGGCACCCTAAGCCGCAGCCGCCGCTGCTCCCACAGCTCTGCCGCCAGTGTCTCGCTCCTCACCTAGCAGCCACTCCAGCCAGACCGCTGCTGCTCCAGTCACGCCAGCCACCTCCTCCGTGTCTTGCTATGCTGCCTCAGCGCTGCCACGCACACCAGCAGCCGGTGAGAACCCGGCACTGGCCCTGGACCATGCCAAACTGTGGCTGTACCTGGGCAGGGGGACGCAGGGCTTCCTCCACCGCGCCTACAGGAGCAGCAGGCAGCAGCATGAGCAAAAGTGCGGGCAGCATTTTCCCAAATTTAAATAAAAAAGGGGGCTTGTATGTTTGCTCCCAAGCCACCTCCTTTATACCAAATCAGCAGAGTGTGTAGCTTCACTCTATTTCTTTTATACCAAATAAGCGAAGTGCGTAGCCTGGAATTCCCCCAGCACTGAACAGCCGCAAGGCTGGTCAGGGCAGCTTCCCCCGAAATGCCTTCGCTGACCACATCGAAAAGAACTCTTGGAAACCTGCACAACTTCAGCGACCTGCCCTGCAAGCCGCTCTATCTGATATTGAGTCAAAACAAGCTCAGGTTGTGGACGAGGTTCGCCAGCCGCTTCTGACTGTGAGGAGCCCACAAGTTTGTCAGTAGCCTCCGCACAGCCTTCTGAACAGTGCCCTGCGGGCTGCAGAGCGCAGCCAGGGGCTGCCTGATGACGCTGACACAGCCCTGTCAGTTCTCCCTGAGGCCCAGCAGCGCCTGCTCCGTCTGCAGCGGCAGCGCCCAGGAACAGCCCTCGGTTAGCCCCATGCCCACCCCCGCAGAGGCATAGGTGGCTCCCTAGCAAGGGAAGCTGCAGCAGCCAGCAGCACCTTCCTAGCACCCCGCACAGGCTCCCGGCCGCCACCCCAAACCTCTGCGGGCCACCACGCTCACGCAGGCGGAGGGGTCGCAGCCGCTCCAGACAAGCACCACTTCCCGACACCTTGGAATTTTGTTATCGGCGTCGGGGGAAGAGCACAATTCTCGGGTGATACCATCAGGATAGGATCCTTCACAGAAACAGCAGCCATGGAGGGAGGAGGAGACAAAAGGGGACACGTCCACAGCGGGGGGTCGGCTGCTGGAATGGGGGCTGCGGCCAGGACTGGGGAACCGCCAGCTGCTTATCTATCGGCTTAATATCTTCAGCACATCGTAAGCAACCCTGTTGCTATTTCGTCCCCCGTCGTAGCTGCCTCCCACAACACATGCCCTGCTTCTTCCCTCTTTCAAAAAGAGGGCAGTCTGTGCATTCGCTCTCATGCCATTCTTTGTGCACCAAATGAGCAAGGCCTCTCACTTAACACTGTTCCTCTGAAAATTCGCAGCAGAATGTCTAAAATAGATTCCTCTTCTGCTGACATATGAGCACCCGCTATGATGCTTCCCAGTCGCTCACCTAGATCTGGTGCCTGTTTTCATGTGTCATCTGGAGGTTCAGGCTCTCTGGTCCACCTCCTTTGCTAGATTGAGCTCCTCCACCGGCTGCTCTCTGGCCTGCAGTTTGCTACCTGAATCATGCCAGATTCACCCTTTGATGGAGAACACATGACTGACAACAAGAATTGTTTCAAGTACCAGTACTTCATTAGTCTCCAGTACAACCTTTTATACCTTTGGTCTTACATGCATAACACCTACGTACCCTTTTACTCTTTGGTGATTGGTCAATACACATCAGCAT
The DNA here is from genome assembly GCA_902810485.1 of Alauda arvensis. Classification (NCBI taxonomy): domain Eukaryota; kingdom Metazoa; phylum Chordata; class Aves; order Passeriformes; family Alaudidae; genus Alauda; species Alauda arvensis. The sequence continues at coordinate 598,074 of CADDXX010000360.1, read as the reverse complement.
TTTGTGCTTTTTCTCCTTCAATGCTGTTCACCTGTCTTATACAGCTGCAATTTATCAGGGGCAAGATTGCCTGCAGCACTATCTCTATTCTTCTACAATCCCTTCTCCTACATTTCACACCTACGTTATTCGGGATAACTGAAGAAAGGAAAACCCACAAGGAACAGGTATTTTGTTCTAATTGAAAATAACTCTTAAGAATAAAAAATACTTTTAAAAAGCCAGGAAACCTTTAGTGCAGAAAGCAATATTGACTAGAGTTGAAGCACAGATAAAGTGAACTCATAAGGTTTATCAGAGGCAGTGCTAGCAAAATCATGTGATCTATGTATGCAGATTAGGGGGAAAAGAAGGGCAGTAGGCAAGAAAACTGGTTTTGTGAGCCTATCTGAGAGGGCAGGGCAAAGCAAAAGGAAATATCAAGTAGGTATTTCTTTGGAGGAAGAGAGCATAATGATAAGTGTTGTTATGTTTGGGTAGAAAGAAGGTATTTATCATGATCAGCATCATACATATGTCACTAGGGAATTTAACGCTCYTAAATTTAAATAATCTTATCCTTAAAATTAATTTTCATTTTCTAAACATGTCAAGATCACATCAGCCTGTGTTTTATTGCATAGGAACAGGCTTTAAAAATTGTTTAATGTACAAAAATTGTTTAATGTTTAATGTTGAATTGAGAACCCCGTGCTGCTGGACCTAAGTAAACATCCAACCACAGCAGATTCAGTATTACCTTTTACATAAGTAGGGCTGAGTAAAGGAGGAAGGGAAATGCTGTGAATTTTATTTTTTTTTTAATGAAAGAAGCCACCGCTGCTCAGGCACCAGTTTTACTCAATCAGCAGGAACTCTCTCTGCATTTGAAGGGTCAAGAGACTTGCATCAACCTTAAGGTTAGGAGGAGGGACCAGCTAAATAAAGGAGAAATAGGAAAAAGACTCTCATTCCATACAAGTCATAGAACCTCACATTCTTTTAATAACAATTATGATAATTTCTTTATTGGTTTTAATGATTAAACACTGTGTCTCAGTGATCTATCTGTATTCTAAGCCACTGATTCAAAGAAACAGCTTTATAAAATGGTGGGGCGACCAAAACTAACCTCCTTGCTTTTAAGCAGATAGATTTGAAGCAGACTGAGCATACTTATATTCTTAGATTCAACACATTCATTTCTCTGTCACTGTTCTCCAAGACTTTTATTCTATCAGTTTGCTGGATAAACAAAGACCATCAAATATTCAGGAAACACTCATATTTAGATTTTTTTAAAAATTAGAGAGACCCAAGGATTCATAATTTTTTTAGAATAATACAATTTATTGCACAGAAGTAAAGTTTGTGGAAAGAAAAAATTCTAGAATCATAAAGCAACAGCAATGCTCAAAGTAAACCACAAACTCTAAAACAAAAAAGTATTTTGTATGCAAGTTTCAAAGAAAAGTTGTTCATCTTAGCAAATGTCTCTTGTGAGCAATAACCTAGCCATTGGGGGAACTTTCTTTTTCCTACTTGTACTAGTCTGAAAGCAAATCAGTGGAAGATCCCAAGTCAGAAACACAATTTAATAGGAAAATTAAAGTAACTGCAATAATACAGAAACACTAACAGAATCAGAATACAACCTGACACCATGTTGGTCAGAGTATTGGTACCAATGCAATTAAATGGTGTCTGCAGACCTTTTGGAGTGACAGATGTGGTTCTGTTGAAGCAGTGATCCTGTAGAAGGGTTTGATCTTCTTCTAAAGGACCAGTGGTGGTTATGGAGCTCTTTTCCTTTGGGAATTTCATGGAAACAGACTGCTGTGGTGTTCCAAACCTCAGATTATATCCAGGTAAGAATGCTTGGTTCCTCCCCCTGGGTGGAGCATCTTACAATGATGATGTAATTTTATCAGCCATGCAGCAAGACTCAATGGTCCATTAACAGAAAACATCCCCCTGGAGGGAGGATGGCACATGGAAGAGATAAAGAATGCTGCCTCACCAGATTTTAACAGAAGGTAATAGAATACTTCTGGTTACATCTTACATTGTAACCTAAGACACTAATGTTCACTTAATATTCTTCTGGAAGGAAAGTGTTATAAATCCTTCTTCACTTATCAGTTCCTCTAAGATTTTTTTTTTCAAGTTTTGAGGCTGCATTTATTTTCCTAAAATAAAATGTTTCCCTCTCGCTGAAAACCGCTATTAAACTGGATTATAATGACTGAAAACTCTCCAGGCTATTTTCCACAGGTCATATTGTAGCTGTCAGACAGAAATTATATATATATATATATATATAAATTTTTATATATATATAATATATTTACATTTATATTATATATAATATATTTATATTTATATTTATATTATATATTATATTTATATTATATAAATATATATAATATATTTATATAATATAAATATTATATATATAAAATAATATATATATAATATATATATATAATATATATACTGAAGATATATGTAATTTTTTCAAGTAATAGCCATCACACGTTTCACTGTACTTTACCTGTCTGAGACCACTTGGAAACTTAACAGAAAGCAGCTAAAATTGCTTGAGGTTCTAAAAAGCTTTTTTCCCTCATTGGTCATTAAAAACGTGACAGACAAGTTGTGTTTAAGGAACTAGGCATTATGCTGAGGATCTTGAAAAGAATTTTGGTTACATACTGCTTTGTAATCTGTATTAGTCCAACTCCTATTTTACCCAAGATTGTCATGTACTCAATAACATTAGCAACAGGGCCACTATTACATTAATTAACCTGACTTGTTAAATAATAGTAATGAAGGGGGAGCTAGATATACAGTCTAAGGCATTTCCTGTCTACATAAAATTATAAAACGTATGCCACTTTCCTCCAGAATGTATTAATTAGATGAAAGAACACATTTAATAACAAAATGGTGATTGGCCCACAGGGTTCATCATCATCTTGAATAGAATATTACTAATAATGACCTCACTGGCTCAGTCTTCTACAGTTGTCATTTTGACCTGCAATCTGCAAAGAAGAGCTACACAGGCAAAAAAAAAAAAAAAAGGATTCTTGCTGGTTTATTCTGATGTTTCTGATGCAAAATACCATACTGTGAAACGATGCTGAAGACTTATGGACCTGTGAACATTTTGAGTCAAAGCAGCTATTTGCTTATTATTCAATCCATAAACCCTCTAATATTTTTTTCCTGGAAGAACTACTTTTCTTCCTATTATTTCTATATATACAAATAGGTTATCCATACCAGAAGTCAGAATATTCCTGCAGGGAAATTATGGACTGCACAATATTGATGACTGCACTCTGATATAAAGTATTCACGTTACAGTCAGAGATACTAAGTTATAATACAGAAGCCTACTGTACAAGGGAAATCGCTACAGAGATACATTTGGACTCTCCTTTTTCCTTGATTTGCACAAGTGATAGCTCATTACTTAAAAAGTAATGCGCTTCAGTGGAAAAGCATTAAAACAAGGATCAGAAAACCTAAGGTCTTTTATATATTTACTGAGCAACTCTGAAAAAGTTACTTAATTTGCTTTACTTTGCACTTCAGTTTTCACTCTGGTTTTTTGCTGATGTAAGACAGTGGGACTGATACACTTTTTCTTCTTTCAACAATACAAAACACAGGTGTTTATTATCATAAAATGTTATGAGCTATAAAAACACCAGATATTTAATTGAAGTTATTAGAAATCATATGTGAACAATTTCCTGTCTCCCACAGTCAACTTCTAAGGGAGGGAAAAAAACAACCAAAAACATCACAAAAATTGCTCTTCAAGAAAGTCTGATGTCACAAAATGTTGTTCAGGGAGTTTGACCTCCCTTACAATATTACACCCAAATAAATTACAATTTAAAGATGTGGTTAAAAAGTAAAGAATAAGACAATGAGTTTTCAGGTAACATTGAGATGTGCTGAGGAAGAATTACCTACAGAAATTGGGCCAGGGCTGGTCCTCGCATTCAGTTCTAACTCCATTTCAGACTGAAAAAGGAATTCAATAGTCTGTGTCACAGCAGCCTCTCACAGAAAGCTCCCAAGGATGAGATCTAACAAAATATCATAACTGCAGAGCTCTGACATTAGTAGCAATTTTAAGTTAATTTAATTCCATTTTTTCCAAGAGAAAAATACYTGTCTAATGTAATCATACTGGAAAATTATACCACCCTCCCCTTGAAAATATAAATGAAAACAACCTCCTAAGTCTTTAGAACATTTTCCTAGAGTCAAAATCATGCTATATTCCCTTCAAATATATGTGAAGACCTTTTGGCATATTCTGAGGCAGAATGTCTAATGTTGCAATTATTTCAGACACCCAGTGATAGAAATTCAGATGGCCTATTGTATAATTATATATCTTCTTGCTGCAAAAGAAAGCTAAAGAGCAATATAAAAAGCTGATTTTTAAGCTATTGCTTGTTGCTTCCTTTTTCATGTTCCAGAGGTAAAATAAAGCCACTGATATTAATACATCTTGCCCATGTTTTCTGTCCTATAATAGCAGCATAAATTGGAGTCCATGTGTTGGGGGTTAGATTTGGTTTGGTTTTGTTTTGTTTTGCCCTTGGAATTTTTTCCCTCGAGTTGCTGGGACACTGATGACTGCGTGATTATCAGTACTTAACAAAGACAAAGAAACCAGGGAAGGAAAGATCTGAAGGGACAGGGGAGCGCRGGGCTGGGCACTCTTTTGCCTTGGCACTGGAGGAGAGAGGACACTCAGGCTGTTTTCGCTTGCTGGGAGAGAAGTTTTTTCACTGGTCACCATTCGGCTCTGCTCCTGGAAAAAACCTACCATCTGCCCATGTGCCCGGGGATTTCTGTGCTCTCCTCCTGCCCTGCTGGAGTGGGCCCGACCCTGTCCCCGCCGTCGCTTTTGCGGCTTTTGCCTATGCTGACCTCGCACCGTCTGCTAAGCCAGGACATCTCCACTGCTTCAGTCACCACTGCAGGAACTGCCCACTACCTTATCACCAGCCCAGGATCTTCCACTTCCACTGCCGCAGCTTGGTGCCTCAGAGCCAGAGATCAGACTGCCCTGGGATTTGTGGTCCCTCGAGGTTTCCTGGTTTTGTCTTGTTAATAATGCTGTAGTTGTTTACTTGTTTGTTTGCTTGTTTTGTTCGGTATGTATTTTTTACTAATCTATATATATAGATTAGTAAAAAACACCCTGTTATTCCCATTCCCACATCTTTGCCTGAGAGCCCCTTAATTTCAAATTTATAATAATTTGGTGGGAGGGGATTTGCAGTCTCCATTGCAAGGGGAGAGAGCACTGGTCTTTCCCCTAACAGATAMYTGTCTTTTTCAAACCAAGACACCATGCCAGCTTTTTAGGCTATTCCACCATTTCAATATAATTTATAACTAATAATTTGATAATTACTAGCTCTGCTTCATCACTCAGGCTAGTTTAAAACTGATGAAATGCAATTGGTTCTTTCAAAGAAGAAACTCTTGATGTAATAAGAGAAGAATGCAGACCATCTGTTTCATGTAAACTTTGTATGAGGGTGGTGAAGCTCAACTTAACCCTAGCCAGCCCCTGCTACATCCCTATAGACCAGTGGTAAGGAAATGAAGAGATTTTTTTATCTTCTTGCTTGATGTTACTTCCCTCTGTCCTTTTAAACTTTATATAAAAAGGACTTATTTTCTTGGACTTGTCATTCAGCTTGTTCTCTTGCAACTAGGTTCACTTGGCCCTTCAGAATATCTTTAAAAAGAAAAGGAAGGATCAAGTACAAATATGAAAGCAAAATCTAGCTCAAAAGGAGTAACAGTAATACCTGCAGAACCATCTGAGCAGCAGACTCTCAGTTAACATTACCAGCCATCCACAAAGAAAAGCAGCAAAGTACAGTGGGGCAAAACTGTCCTGTTGAACAGGTAACACAGCAGTGTGACACGGTTAACCATCCCTAAGTTCTAGTAATATAAATACTGGCATGAAGAAGAGAACAAGATCTTTGCTCCCAAGGGCCCACAGAGAGCTGCTTTCTCTCAGTGTGTTTCAAGACCATCCAAAAACACTGGGGCCCTGGTGCCAACTGAGTCACTGCACGTGACTAAGAGTAGTCTTCCCTCTACTTTGATTAGGATTCTAAAATCAGGCTCAGAGTGCTGGAGCTAACAGTTACTTGAAAGCGGATATTTAATAATCCATTTAAAAAGTTTGTTGCATTATGATTTTCACATTTAATATTGTGCTGATGCTTATCAAGAGGTGACTGGAGATCATTGTGTGTGCTTTCAAATCGAATCACACTTATTCTTCTAATTCTGAGAGATGGTAAAAATTCAGCCCTTTAAAGGACTCACTTGTCTATCATGAGTAGGCTCAGAGGTAAGCAAAAAACTTACACTCAGAAATTTCCTTGGCAATTTTTTATAATAAAATGACTTTTAAGTTATTTGATTGTAATTTTAGACACAAGAGTGTTGGAGATATTTTCACAGATAGAGTGCACATATGAGATGGTCAAAGGAAGCTTGAAACTAGTAAATATTATTTAGTGCATACTATATACCAGAGCGATATATTGTCCATGAATTTCTGGGAAACTAACCCTAGAAGGGTACAATAGAAATGGGATGTTTTCAGAAAGAATTTGAAATTAAAGAGCTTACTTCCTTGAGTATGCAAAATGAGAGAAAGACTGCTAAGCTGAACCCAAGTCAGCAAAGACATTTAAAAAAGTGCTTAAAATTAATTTAAGTCTGTTGTTGAATCAAGCTTACAGAAGTAACCCAGAAGGAGGTGCATGAAATTTCAAAGGTCCAGAACTTTGCTTAGCAAACCAAAACCAGAGGTGATTGAATGAGCCTCTGGAATGAGGTGTGTGGCATGAGACTCTAGGATAATACTCTACAGATTTCTGGTAAGCTCCTATTTGCAGTTGYGCCTTTTATCTGCTATTTTGTTGGTTTCTCTGGTTTTGTCCATTGCCATAAAATAAAAGGGAACCCATAGCTTAAAACAGAATTATTTAATGCTGATCAGACTTTCATACCCATTAAAAGCCAGTATGTGTACTTCAGGGCTGTTAACCCATTCCTGTTTTTGGCAACAAAAAAGAGACAAAGCGCCCCCAAAAGAGCTTTAGAGTCATATTAAAAGGCAACAAGGAGCATTTCCAAGACTAGGCAGGCGAACACATGCTGTGGCCAGCTGCGGTCAGTGTCAACGGAAAGCAGCACGCAAGGGGCTCAGCACTCGTCACCGGAGTAGCAGAATTTAGCGAGGCGGCTAAGACGCCGCTCTGCAAACCCCCGCCTTGGTTTTCCTCGCCACCACGGAGATAGGTGAGGGCTGCTGCTGCTAGGTACAACCCACGCCGCCCCCAGAGATGAGGACCAGAATGGAGCGGCCGCCAGCAGGGTGTGGCCGCGGCCTTGGCAGTGCCAAAACTGCACCGCTGCCCACTCCGTGCCCCGTACCTGAATCATTGTCACAGCCTGTACTTGTGCCACGCAGCGACGGGGCAGAGAATGTAGTTTTCCTCCTGCGGCACGCCACATTCGCCCTGCCGCCCATGGGGCAGCCCCAGCCGCTCCCTGACTCCAGTGCGGTCCCGTGGCTCTGCCTTCTGTCCACTCCTCACCCAATATCAGCAAGTCATGAACTCTCCGCCCCTGCGCGGCTGGTCTGGGGCTTCCCCGGCAGTTGTGAGTTCCCCTGGCCGTTACCAGTACTACTGCTCTCCAAGCCGCTTCCCTCTTTCCTTTGCCTTTTGTTACTGGGCTTTAGAGCTGACCACAACGTGCTTCTTCCATGGCCAGGACGACAAATCAGAGAACCACTGCGGAAAGCTCTGYCTCCAGCTGGACAAATTTAGCCTTCCCTACCCTGGTGGGAGGGCTTTTAGGTAACTGAGTGGTATGGATTCAATAACAACGAAACTAGCAACTTGCAAAACAGTCTGCTTCGGAGGATGTGTTGCTTTTGTGCAGAAGAAAAGCGAATTTCCCAGCAGTCTGCCACTAAAATAAGCTGATAGTACCCAMGTAACTTGAGACTAAAAACCAGGTAAAGCTGACATCAAGAATGACTTTGAAAACATTTTCAGACGGGGGTGATATAAATAATCAGAGCAGGAAAGTGTTTTTACTCCTTTATAAGCCCTTAYTAAAAATCAGATGGCTCGAGGGCTTCCAGGGATCTTGCCTACGCCGCTGCTCCGCCAGGGAGGAGGTGTGTTTCGGGCCTGCTGTGCAGCACCGGTCCGGCAGTGCAACCTCACGGGAGCCGTAGGAACTCGGTTTAAGCTTGGGTGGTCTAGGGATCTCATCTTTATTAGGTTTTTTTTAGATCATGGCGAGGTGGGGGGTGTGTGGGCAAGCTGTGCCTATACAGGCACTAGGGCCCTGCCCGTACGATGGTACCCTTTATATTCTCTAATTTTGATTAGGCTTGTTGCAGTTGAGGTTCTTTGCTCTGGATCACACTTCCGAGTGTAGAGAGGCGCTTGGGAGCTCTGGTGATGTCCATAGGGGCGGTGGTCAACAGGCATCTGGGAGGCGGAAATGGGAGGTGACTTCCCCTCGGCGGGAGCGGCAGGACTGGCGGGACCACGTGGGGACGTCGGGGTGGTGACACTGAAGCTGCACGGCGGCCACAGGGGCGGCCGCAGGCACCGGGGGGTGGACGGAGCAGTCCAGCGAACCAGCGGGGGCAGGCGGGAGGCGGCGGGAGCCGGCACCGCGGACCGGCGGGGCAGGTGGGAGAGAGGGACCCGGGACCCGGCTTTCGCCATGCCGGGGCAGAAGCCGGCATGGGGGTCTGGCCCCGCGCCACGTTGTAGGGAAAAGCTGGGACTCAGTTCCCGCGGCGCTGGGGCAGGGGTTGGTGTGGCCGGTCCCCCGCCTCGCCGGGGCAGGGGGGAGGCAGGCAGCACCACCAGCGGTCCCCTCAGCAGGACTCTAGGGAGGAGACAAACCCCTCCCTACTGCAGGGGGTCTAGGAACTCGGGCACAGAGTCCAAAACTGGGGTACAGAAAAAACCTGGGACAGTCTAGCCCCTTTAAAAAACCTTTTAACATACACAGCTAGATATTTCAACACAACATTCCAATCTTAGGACTCCTGAATCTTGCCCATCTCAGGGGACAACCTACAGGAATTTCCTGCTTCTTGGAGTAGTCTGCCTGCCTGTGTGGATTAGGTATTTCAATTTCATTTTTAAGAGACCTCTTTTCCCTGTCTGTGAAAGGATGCATATCGCTAAGCAGAAAGGATAACCACGTGATAGATGCATGACACTGTAAGCTTAGCGACAGAGACTATGTTTCTTTCTTTGCCAAAAAGTGTTTGCTGCCTTGTGCAATGTATGTTAGCATAAATGTGCTATAATTTTGTATGTTTTAATTCTTATGTCTCTAGCTTTAGGAAAGACAGAGCTGCTTTACCCACACTGCTGAGAATCTGTAATTGCCACCAGAATCTAAGGCCATTACACTGGTTAACTCTTGTTACTATAATTAAGGGATGGTGGGCAAATCTTTTCAGCTGTCTTCTTTTTGGGTTATCTAGTTTCCTCCAGTGCAACAAAGGAAAAGGTATAAACCAGTGCTTCCCTGCCTCTGATGGCTCCTGAGAACTTCAAAACACATTTATGTGCCTGTCATGCTGTAAAGTATGTCTGAACAGCAGAGAGTTCTTTACCTATTTCCAAACATTTGAATTTCAGTGTTCAAGCAGAATCATTTTAAAATAGGTTTTGAGGAACTGGATCAACATGTTTTGTTTTTCCTCAAGTAATACAAGAAATGAGAAATAATTTCTAAACATTTGTGTTGAGGTAGCATCTGGCATGCTATTATTTAGGTAAAAAATGTCTTTTTTACAGAAAAAAAAAAAGGGAATGGGGTTTAACACTACTATTATTTATTTGTACCATTTGGGTGTCCTAACTGAGTACTTGGCTGCCATTATGCCAGACACTCAACTTCAAGAGACTGAAGTTATTTTACTTCATAAAATAAGTTGATCTCGTGCATGAAAAAGTTCAGGTATACACCAAGTAGCATACAAGGGGTAATTTCTGCACTACCAATTTAATTTCACTGCATAAATCTTCCTGTGCTTTTCCCCCTGCCCTCCATTGCCTGAACTCTGTGTTCAAAGAGTCTGAATGTATAAGTGAGTTATTTCTTTAGGGTGAGAAATAGATTAAGGGAGAAAGGGTCCTTGTACAGGAAAAGCTAGTGTTAGATAGCTTGAAGCTCTGATAATGTCATGCAAGCTTTTCCTTGAGAAATTACAAATTATGACTAATGAACTGTACTTGAAATTTTCCAAACTGACTGGAGTCATGTGAGAAATGAAGTCCACTCCACTGTTACATTTTTAAAAATTTAATAAAGGACAATAGGGGACAAAATCAATAAAGCAAAAGTAACAGCACTGGGTACGTAGCTGTAGCCAGAGGTACCCCAGCTACCTATAGCAACCCTTATTCTATATCCTTTTTATTACATTGGTCAAATGTACATTCATAAATGATTACACATGTACAAACATTTCTTTGAACAAATTTACATATTCCAGGAACTTTTTAGCATGGTCCCTCCTCTAATCCCCCTTTTTAGAGCATGTGCAGTAATCTTGGTTGTGGTTTTGAGGGTGGTTTGTTACCCCACCACAATGGCCCCCTGTTCTGTGGTTTCAGCAGGTGAGAGTTCTTGACAGTGTCAATAGCAGGGATCTTCCTCACACCCGTTCCTCAAATGTTATCTGGCCATGCAGATGGTTTATTTATTTCAGTTATTGCAAGTTAGCCTAAATCAACATCAGCTACTTCACAAATATGTCTGAGTTATTTTAATTATTGCCAGTTAGCTACAAAAATAAAAGCATTAGTAATTCTTTCACAACTATAGCTACTTCTGCAAAAGATAGCATGCTGTTATAATGCACAACACATAGCATCCACTTTAACATTTGTGAAAGACAAAACCATAATATGTGTTTATCACAATATGTAAATATGTATATGAAGGTGACTTATGAGCTAGTCAAAAGCTACATTGCCAACTAATGCTGCACTGACTCATCCACTTTAAGGGGAGTTCATCTGGTCCTTGTTGGCTGATGTGCAAATAAAAGGCAGGAGGGGGGAGAACTTAAGTCAATGTTGTTACTTTGACATTATGGGATTGTTATTGACATGTTTGAAATATCTGAAATGAAATAGTATAAATGCAGAAATGTCAATACCTTCTGAAAGAAGGAAGAGTTTAATTAAATATTTAGTCCCTCCCTCCCCACCCTTCTTCCTCTATTGTTAGCATTTAGTAAATATGTGTTTTAGTCTTATCATAAGCAAAACCAGAGGGAAGTTGGGGAGGACCAAGGAGTATGGGGAAAGGAGTAACAAAAAAATGCATAGAGGTGTAATGATTTTGAAAGGAATGAGGGACTTGCCTTTACAAAAAAACTGTGGGTCTGCTGGTAAATAAAGCTAGATACTGAGAGATAAAAGAAACAATGGGAAGGACTCCACTGATTGATAAATGAAATGAGAGATTTATCTTTATAAACAAACTATAGGTCTTCTGATAAATAAAATTGAATACTGAGAGATGAAACTGATGCCTGAAAGACAGGTTGGAAATAAATCCCTGTAGGCTGATGTCTGTTGCATTGCACCCCCATAGTAACAGGCCTTTTCCTATTAGGAAAGAACTGGGATTTCATCCCTTGCTCACATATAAGGTAAAGAAGCCAGAAAGTTCGGTGCTTCTCTTATCCTGGTTGGCTGAGTACCAGCCCAAAACACTTGTTGGTCACCTGAAGTAAACCTCAGGACCTGTTGTCACTCCAGTTGGCAGTTTGCCAAAAGAACCCTCRTTGGTCTGTGTATTTAGGAAGGAACACAGAGGTGCTTAGTGCTTTTTGGGGAGTCTTAGCCAGGTGTAAAGAGCTTTTTTACATCTGTGCATGACTTCTGTTTTGTTTTTGTATAGTTTATTTTCTCTTTTATTAAAACCTTTTGCTTTACAAAACACACCCGATCAGCCGTCTCTGTTATTCTAAGCCACTCTGAGGAGTTGCTGGACAAGCCTCAGGACTTGATACATCTTCATGGGGCTCATTACACAGTAGCCTCATGTAAGATTGTATCAGATGTATATAGAGCAGGTATGTTTATTGCAGTTCTGGTGGTGAGTGGGGTATCTCCACCTAATTCACCCACCTTTGTCAAATGCTGTAGTATATTTATATACTAAGTATTGCTTAGTATCACTATGTCACTACAACATCATCACACACATGCTGGAACTACTTTACATAGAATCATCTCATGGTTATTAGATAGTTCTTTTGCACTGCGCTTGCATCTCCCCAATTCGAGGGTTGGCAAGGGTCTTTGATGAAGGCTTCCAAAGTCTTCTTCCCATCTGAACTTTTCAATTTTGTCTGTGGAACATGCACAAGTAACGGTGTTCCTTAGTCTGTATGATCTTAACCAACCTATATTCTTTCTTTTTTGGCTAATTGGCTTTGCACTTGCCAATTTTTCTTTAGTACTATAATCTATCTCTAAAACTATCAACCTTGCAAGCTTTTCCTTCTTTTTTTGTCTATTCATCATTAAGCAACTAGTTAACCATATACTAGCCATTACATTGTATGAAGATTTATTTATATCACGTTTTATAGATATAAACATTATGATTCAGGTTATACAGGTATAAAAAGCTATGATTCAAGTTATATAGATATATAAAAGGTCATTATTTGGGTTATATTGATATCAGGTTATATGGATATATCAGCTTATATTGTCATAACTCAAGCTATATAAGCACCTTGTAAATTTGGCCTAAGTTATGTAGGCATCAAATGAAACAATGGGAAAACCCATAAACTCCATAAGGAATTCCACTAGATGATACAAGGAAAAGGCAAAGGCCGGGGATTATACTTTAGAAGGGGGTCTTAGGTATTAGGCGTTTCAGGGAGTTTGTCCTTCTCAAGTACCTCAGCCAATGCAGAAAGAGAGAAGGACAAGCAGTTGGGAAATTAGGATAAAAAGCAGGCTACGTCCTCCAAAATTTTGAGATGCCCCTGGGGAAACGCCCAAAGGCCTGTCCTTTTATTGAAATAAAGTAACAGGACTCCTCTGTCTCCTTTTTGGACATAATTCTCTGGTGTTTGTGGATTAATTTTTCTGACAATTTAAAATTACAAGGTTATAAATACATATTCTAAAATTGGCTTTTTGCAAATATTAAAGTGAATGCTGTATAATGTTGGAAAAAATTGCTGTATTAATATAGTTTCTTTTATTTCTATTATTAATGAAACTTAGAAATAGTAGTGTGATAAAAATATATTTTTGGGGCTATAGCATGGTATTAAAGACACGACTGCTTTTGTTTCTATAACCCAGAAAATTGTAAAGATAATMAAAAAAATTCTCACATTTGTGGATTATCCCATCTGGCCAAAGATAACAATGACAGAAACCAGAGCCCCAGGAGAAGAATGTACAGACCCCAATTATCAGAGAAGCAGCAGAATGGCGCCACCAGAAGAAATAAAGTTGCAAGATGAGATGGGGGGAATTAAGACCACCCAGGGGGAACACCTAAAAGGAGTGTTTGAATCATGCATGMAATGTATGAATATTCAACAAGCTGATGTATTTAAAGAGGTGCTTTTGGGTTATTAGGTGTGCTTTTGGCTGAATGCCAGTCACCCGACTGTCAACTTAGCTTTATTGTCTCTTATTGTCTTTTTATTAAACTTTTATAAATTTTACAAGAAAGTGAACCTCGTTTTTCACATGCAACACAGATCACTTCTAGAGCATTAAGGACCTGTCTTGATTTAAGATAATTTCAGACGTGGACAATCTAAAATGACTTACCTCCCCTTATGCTTTAAACCATTCCCTTTCCACCAGTAAGGAGAAACAAATATGTGTAGATAAAAGTGGAAAAATAGCAGTTTACTAAGAAGCTTAAGCAGTTTACTAAGAAGCATCCAGAAAAAAAAAAAAAAAACACCAAAAACCCAGTAAATAATCACTAGATACAAAATTTTTTAAGTCTCTGGAGCTCTCCAGCAACAAAGAGAAGCAAAACTGAGAAGTAGCTTACTTCTACAGTATAATGCCTGCCATGGGCAACCACGCGAGGGAAAACAGAGGGAAAATGGTGGACAAACCCCCCAGTACCAGGCGCTCTGCAGGTGACTGTGTGGTCCAGGAGACAAAAGGGATACATACGGTTGACAAACCCTGCTTGGCTCCACCTTCCCCTGGGACAAAAAAAAAAAAAAAAAAAAAGGACAGGTAGGAGCCTTTTTGGTGGCAGACAGGAATTGCCAACAGTGTGTCGGGTCAGTGCTGCCGCCTCCTGACACCCGCTGGACTCCGCCTGTGTTGGCGGAGCTGCTTCTCGGGTCCTTGCTCCAGTGGAAGGGGTGGGAGGGGAACACCTGGACCTGAACACGGATACATTGTGACCCGATCCCCCGCACGGATTCCGTCTTCCCACTCCCAATAGATGTTGCAAAATTCACTCTGAAACAGTTTCTGATTGAAAACACAGCTTCTCAGGTTGCTACTGTTGCAAGCACAGAAACTCACTGGCAACAACCGCCTATGGAGGCCGGGGAAACGAACAAACAAACAAACAAAATCACGAAAGCAAACCTCTGCCTTGTGCAAAAGCCACTGTCACAAATACATCTTATGAAATCGGCTTTTTGCAAACATTAAGATGAATGTTATATGTATAATGTTAAAATAACTCTGCTGTAAGGATATAGTTTTTGTGGGTTTTGCTTAGTCATGGTAAAGGGGTTGCTGATAGATAGACAGGCTTGTAATAAAACTGCCTGTTTGGTTGGGATAACATCYAGTGAACATACAATGAGGATCCTGCTATTGAAATGCCAAATTATCAGCCCTGACATCTGAAGAGAGTATGGACCACAGCCTTCACTGGAGGTGGTACAGAAGTGGAATTAAAACCACAGCCAAGAATCACGCAAAGAGTGGCCATGCAGAAAAGTTCCAAGAATACATAAAACTAGTTTTTAGAAGTATGAATATGCAATAAAAAGGTATTTAAAGCACACCTTCGAAGATGATAGGTTTGCTCTTGGCTGAATGCCAAGCACCCTGGCCGGCTGTGTTGCCACTTTGTTTTATTTCTGTCTCCTATTGTCTGTTTATTAAACTTTTATAAAATTTACAGGAAAGTGAACCTTGTTTTTCACAGCCACAAAGCAAAAAAAGGTCTGCTTGGGAAGCTCTAACTTTTTCAAGGGATGCTGTCAGTCTGCTGGCTCTTGCAGTTCTGTTTTCAGGCATGGTGCTGGGTCTCAAAGAGACAATAGCAATATGGGGCACAGATATATGTGGAATAGAGTAACATTTTGGGTTACCCAACATGACCGCAAGCACAGGCAAAGGTATATCAGCATCAAGTCTGCCATTAGCTTTCCAGGAAACGTACCATATGAAGTCATTATTGAAACTGTAGCCAGTTATTTGGTGGGAGAGAAATCAGTGARGCAAGAAGGACATTTTCCTTGTGGTGCCATTATTTTTACTGAGCAGAAAAAAAATTGTTTTGATGTCACAATGTTGATCTGTATTTGAACATCTGCAGAGATCACAAATGTTACTTGACATTCTTTCAAAGTTACAGGAATTTCTGGCATTGTTGTAGAGGGAAGAGGACCAGCCCCTAAATTTTGCACATATTGCCAGGTTCTATTTGTTAGCCTTCTGTTCTTCAAATACTTAACTTCGGTCTGTTTGAAAGTTTCGGGTTTCCAGTATATGGCTGCCAAATGGTTCCCATTAGCCTTAGCAGTACATGTTAACAGGCTATTTTTTATTATTCAGATTATCTGGATGTAAAAAAATTATCTTTTTAGTAGAAAAATGGCAGTTCTACTTGTACTGACAAAATTAAGTCTTAAATGAGGTAAATCAATTTACACTGTTGTTCTGGTGGTGTCTGGGATAGAGTTGGTTTTCTTCTTAGTAGCTGTTACAGCACTGTGTTTCGAGTTTAGTATGAGAAAAATGTTTATAACTCACTGCTGGTTTTGTTGTTGCTCAGTAGTTCTTACTATGAGCCAAGGACTTCTCAGTGTCTCACGCTCTGTCAGTGAGCTGGTATACAAGTAGTTGTGAGGTAGCACAGTCATGACAGCTCACCCAGAATGGCCAAAGGGATATCCCAGACCATAGAATGTCATGCTCAGTATATAAACTAGGGGGAGTTGGCCAGTATGGGTTGATTGCTGCTTGGGGACGGACTGGGCATCAGTCGACAGGCGTTGAGCAATAGTATGGTGTATCACTTGGGGTAGGTTTTGGTTTTTGTTTTAGTCCTCTCATATTGTCATCTCCCTTTTCATTACAATTAATACTAGTAGCAGTAGTAGATTTTACTTYATTTCAATCATTAAATCCTTCACTCAATACACAAGTCCTACATTTTACTGATTTTCATCCCCCATCTTAGAGGCCCTTTGCTGGACTCCTTTGAGTAGCTCCACAGTTCCCCTGTAACAGGTAGCCCAGAACTAGGTCAAGCATTTCAGGTGTGGCATCACCAATGTTGGATAGAGAAGGAGCACCTCTGTCAGCCTGCTGACAATACACTTTGCTTAATGCAAACCAGGATACTGGTAACCTTCTTTGCCACAATGTGCACATCGTGGGCTCATGTCCAACTCGATGTCCATCAGGACTCCCAGATCCTTTTCTGACAAGTTGCTTTCCAGCTGGGCAACTCACAGCATATAGTGATGTGTGGAACTGTTCCTCATCAGATACAAGATTTGAACTTCTCTTTTCTGAACTTCTGAACTTCCCAAGAAAAGTCTGCCCATTTCTTCAGCCTGTCAAGCTTGTGCTAGATGATAGCATATCCATCTGGTCCAATAGCCATACCTCCCAACTTTGTGTCATCAGTAAAATCACTCTGCCCCATCGTGAAGATCACTATAAAAGATGTTAAACAGGATTCACCTGGTATTGACTCTTGGTATTGACACTGCTATTTTACAGCCTCCAACTAGGCTTTGCATTGTTCTTCCCCACCCTCAGGGCCTGGCCATTCAGCCAGTTTTCAATCCACCTCCCCATCCAGCCCCTAAAGCACCTGAGGGTTTATGACCCTGTTACATGAGACAATGCCAAAGACCTTACTGAGGCCTTGCAGACAGTAGCTACTGCTCTCCCCGCATTTACCAGACACATCAGTACATTGTAGAATGTTATGAGGTTGGGGACTTTCCTGTAGTGAAACATGCTGACTACTGCTGAGGAATTTCTTGTCCTTCATATGCCTTGAAATGGTTGCCAGAATGTAAATATTTTCCAGTATCACTTTCCTAGGGATCAAAGTGGGGCTGACTGGCCCGGCTCCTTCTTGTTGCCTGTCTTGAAGAGAGGTATGACATTTTCTCTCCTACAGTCTTTGGGCTGTTCTCCCAGATTCTGTAATTGAGCAAAAATAATTGAGAGTACCTTGCTCTCTGCCAGCTACACTAGCAGACGTGGGTGTTTTCCATCAGACCCCATCTATTTATCTCAACAAAAGTTACTATACATTACACTCATTTTCTGTGGTACAAGTAACACATCATACCAATAGCAGTCAAGAATTCTGAAATGGTAGCGCTGATTACCTGGCTAGCCTAATCAGTTCTAGATCTGAATACAGCATAAATATGAGAGAGGTGAAATAAAATAAGCCTGAATCTCATCTTGAGATATGGATGAAGTGTATATTTGTGCTATTTTTGGCTGGGGTAGGGGTAATTTGTTCGTAGTAGCTAGTATGGGAATATGTTTTGTATGTGTGCTGAAAACAGAGTTGATAACATAAAGATGTTTTCATCATTGTTGAGCAACACTTGGACAGCATCAAGGCTTTTTCTGCCTCAGCAGTGAGTGGGCTGGGAAAGCATCAGAAGCTGGGAGAGGACACAGCTGAGATAGCTGACCCCAACTGACCAAAGGGATATTTAATGCCATATGATATCATGCTCAGCATAAAAAGCTGGGGGAAGAAGAAGAAAGGGGGAATGGGGTGTGATGGTGTTTATCTTCCTAAGTAACTATTAGGTGTGATGGAGCCCAGCTGTCCTGGAGATGGCTGTACAACTGCCTGTCTGTGTGTAGCAGTGAATGAATTCCTTGTTTTGTTTTGCTTTGTGCAAGTGGCTTTTGCTTTTCCTGTTAAACTGTCTTTATCTCGATCCATACCCATGAGTTTTCTCACTTTTACTCTTCTGATTCTCTCCCCCATTCCACTTGTGAGGGAGTGAGCAAGTGGCTGTGTGCTGCTTACTTGAAGGCTGGAGCTAAACCACATTAGATCCAGAAATAGAAAGTTCCCTAAGAAAAACATGGTCTTTACACTGTCAAAACTCCTTTAATTCCTCTGTTCCTCTAATAAGTATAATTATTTATAAGATACTTTTAAATGTTGTTCTGAACTTTTGAGAAAACCTGTGTGAACATAATTCCCATCAAGAACTAAGAACTGAATCTCAATGACCCAAGATGTGTAACTACACTGGCTCACAATCTGAGACCAGCATATACAAAGAAACTAACTCATGTGGATTGTTTTGGAGAAAAAACTGAACAAAATTCACATATCAAAAACTGAACAAAGTTCATGTATCAAAAATCCCACTCTGGCCATCCTCCTATCTCTATCCACTACCTCTGCTAACCACTCCTTTTAATACTCTCACAATAAAGCCTACCCAAAAAAATTTCCCCTCAAAGAGCACAATGATAAAAGGCTCAGCTCTGCCTTAAGCTGCAGGAATACCCAGTTTCCTGCTCTGACATCCAGTTATGGGGAAAACATTGCTCTTTCACCCCAAGCCAAAAAAGTGGGAGGTCAAGAAAGGACAGACAGATGTGGCAGACTTTAACAGCTTCACTGTATCTGGGAAACCTAATGAAAAGATGTGCTGTATAATCCTAGCATATGTGCCTGAAAAGATTAGAGAGAAAAGGCAGTTAGGCTAAACCATTGAAATTGCTCCCATATAGTTCTGTCCTTAACTCTCCTACCTCAATAAAACATCATCCTGAAAGTAAATAAGCTAAGAGTATMATGTTTTGTGAAAAGCCACCACACTAGAAAGAGAAAGGCAAACCTCCTCATAAAGGCAGATCTGAATGAGAATTGTTTTGGTTTTATGTTTGTTCTTAAATTTCTTAAATCAGCTTAGCTAYTGATGAAAAATAGGAACATGTTCCTAAAACTCACTTTGTCATAGTGATGAAGACACTAGCCAAAACTCTGGTGGCACCTTGTAAAGAAAAGGGAGTTTAAAAAAAAATCTCAGAAACGCTACATAACTGTGCTGCATTTCCAAACACACAGCCATACAACAGACAGTTAATGCCTCCAAAAGTCCACTTTTTTTGGAATGCTCTCTGGGGCCAATTTAATATATTCCAGATCCATTCCCCTCCCATCTCTGCTTGCTAAAACATAGCAGTGAAATACCAGGAAATGATCCTCAGCTGCAATAATGTTTTCATTTGTCCAGTGTCTGGGCTTTTGAATTGTTCCACATCCCCTCTACCCCAGCCTTCTGATGCTTTGGTCATTGCAGGAGCAGGTAGATGACTTGAGCTTGACCTCTGCCAGACTTTTATTACTCACAACCAAACATGTCTCGAAAGGATACCTTCAGAAAAAAATCAGAACAACGCATGCAAAGAGTAGCTTTTCACAACTGAGGACAGTTTATACAAAGTGCTTCCTCCAAGTATCCAATAAAATTTCTCTTGCAAGGCCGTCTTCGCACTCTAAAACATTATCAAAACCACCCTTTCTTCCAAGCCTGTAATTAAAAAAAACCTTTCTAAAGACATTTGATTACTTACACCAAATGAAAATGAGAATCTGTTTTAATATGTTATATGTTTATGCTGTTACCTTTGAAGAAAAAAATATTTGGTTCTACTTAAAGMTGTTTAGCTTTTATGGTTGAACATAGGTTGTTGAACAGTTGATGAAATATGCAGATACAGCTAATCAGTACAGGTAATTGCATCTTGCATAATGAGCATAAATGCAGAGGAGAATAGATAGAAAATTGAGATTCTAAAGTAAAACAAAACTAGTTTTTGGAGTTTTAATGCAGTTTGGGATCTGACGCAGATTAACTATACTGTAGGCCTCAAACTGCTAATGTTTGTACATATATATAATGCTCCTCTTGGAAGTAGATTCTAGTGTGAGCCATCTGGTATTTTGTGTGTGTTTTCATGTGTCTTTTGCAAAGCTGACAGGAGGTTCCTTGATGTGGACAGTGGAAAAACTGCCAAAAAAAGGGGTGTAAGTGAGACACTAATTTTAAAGAAGTAAAGATACTTAGGAAAGTTAAAATTGTAGTTAAAAATAGATTTGCTGATATAGCTGAAATGAATAGATGAGCTTTGCTGAAATCAGTTAAAAATTAGAGGAGAATTAGAAGAAGCCGGATCTGAGACAAACTATCCCGGATCTACTAACTCATTGCTTGTCAGCTTCATGTTTATGTAGCTGTGTTTTCAGTGAAAAACAGGGAAACTGATCTACAAAATCCCAGGGACACAAGACAATTGCAAACCTCCTGTTTCCAAAAATATTGAAATAGCCCTGGAAAACAGGAAACAAGGACTTCTACCAAGGATTCATCAATCACATCTGCATTGAAAGGGTTGGAAGTTTAGACAAAGAAGACTCATTTTACTTCCTCCTTTAGGTGACCACTCCTCATAAAAAGACCACCGACCCATTTAAGGGAACAAACAATGCATGCCTAATAGCCTTTTTGTCAATTAGCATATAAAGTGGAGAAGAGGAGGTGACAGGGATATGAATAWGCATTTGTATTTTGTGTATTCAACACTTTTGTAAATAAATGGCTTTGTAATTACCTATGATCTTTGCAGTGCAGATTAAGGAGCTATCCAATGTGCCGCCTGGCGTCATAATAAACATACACTTTCTATCTTTAACTGTTAGAGGGTTTTTTGTCAGTCACAGTTGGATATCGATGTTAGATAGATATTCATATTTTAATAAATTGTGTAAGTATTTTTGAGGGCTGCAACCTTAACCTTTAAAAGTCAGTTCTTCAGCTACTCTAAAATACAGTAAGCATCACTCTGTGTTACTCTTCTCTGCCACCAATACCTTCTCCAGAGTGACAATTAAAAAGGCTAAGAGAGCACTTGCCTTCACATTTTGCCATGTTCAAGTGAATCCCAGCCTGATGACAAGTTTTCACCTGTTTATTTCACTTCCTTGGAAAAAGAGGAGGAAAAAAGACAGCCTGATCTCTGCCAGACCAAAGGGTGCACACTCATCACCTTGGTCAGCTAGCTTTGGGGACTTGAGCCACACAACACTAAAAAACTACTTGTGGGGAGTTAGATTTGTTTCTTTTTCTTTTTTACTTATAGAATTTCTTCCCATAAGTAGAGGAACACTAACTACTTGAAACTTATCAGTACTTAAACAAAAGAYAAAAGAAATGGCCAGAGGAGAGAAGGGAGGGCCTGGCTGCACTTCCATCTCAGTGAGTTTCCCCAGGAGGGAGAAGATATTGTGAGTTTTTGGGAGCAGGTAAAGGGCAGGGGTGGAGGGGCAGCTAGGAGTCTCTTGTTCTTGGGATTCGGGGAGAGAGGACACAGCCAGGCTGTTGCTTGCTGCTGGAGGAGTTCCCTTGCAGGAAAGAATGGACTCTGTACTCGAATCAATATGGTTTCGCAGAAGCCATTTATTGTTTACAGTGAGCAACAGTTATAGATTTTTGCCTAGCATACACACACACACACACACACATTGCTTGATTGGTTCCTCAGCCTGTCCATAAGAGTGGCATACACCCCTTAGGGCACCCAATTGGCCAGAGTTCGTTCCCATGTTAAGCCCAGCTTCTATCTAAAGTTTGCATTCTCAACGATCAACTTTCTCAAACCTCTCAGCCTGCTTCCCAAGTCTCTCAGCCTTGTTTTCATCCTATTTTYGTCACAGTGGCCTTGAAGGATTCCTGAGCCTGAGTAACAAGCTGCAGGTGTTCAGATAACATCACAGAGAGTTTGGATGGTGCAAATAATAGCTTAATTCTTGCAAATACATTGCTACTATTCCCCCTTCTCTTTCTTGCACCATTCAAACTCTCTTCACTGCTTTCTCCATCAGATGAGTCACCAACCTCCCAATACATGGAATAATACAAAGCAAGAAAATAATAAGTAACAACGATAACAGTGCTCTCTTTGCAATGTCTTTAAAACCATCCAGCAATTCTCCATCGCTCAAACCATCCATTCAAACCCCAATCACTAAAGTCAGTTCCATGTTGTCTTACAGTCGTTTGAGTTTCCTGTGAATGGATGATGCTATCTACATCAATGAGCATCTGATTTGCAATAGCTGAAGTGATATTTGATTGCTTAGCTGTTCAACATCTTTACTTATTAAACATAGTTAAAACTTGAGCTGCAGCAATACCAGGAGCAAGAATTGATGCTWCTATTCGGGCTGGTCTGTCCCAAAACTCCACATTATCCTTACAATCAGGCCCCAGGCTCGTGACTGGTCTTTTAACTCTTTTGTTATGTTTTGTTCTCCAAACTGCCCGATTCAGCATATCATGCATGCTCAGGACAAACATGGTCAACTCCCTAAGTAACAAGGTCCAACAAATGCATTTCCCAGGACTGCAGGCCAAGCTCTATCTCCACAAATCAAAAAGATCCCTGGTGGAAGCATTCTCACAGTTGCATTTTCACCAGCACTTTCGGAATAAGTCCAATTGTGGCAATATTTAGTTAGATCCTGATACCATGAAGAATTGGGATTGAGAATAGCASTATTRTTTTTGGGATGTGGGACTAGAACATTACTCGTATCAGTTAATTTTGGGTCTACAAAGTAATTAAAAAACAAGCAACAGTTTCCAGGCAGTAATCCTAATAGGTCCCGTTCCTGAGGCTCTAGTCCACTCTCATTCAGTGATCATCCCTGCTTGGAAGCCCTCACCATTTGGCCTAATTCCCGATGTTTTGCACCTGTTCAATCCTGTTCTACCTTTAGTTATGTGATTCTCTGCACTAGATCTACTTGCTTCTATATATAGCTCTCCTTTGACTCCAACCCATTTTGTGAACCCTGTAATGTTACTTATGGGAATACCAATTAGACATGTACAAAAAGAATCTCCAGGCATGGCCAAGGATAAACAAAAGGAGTTCATCCCAGTAGCACTGGCCCAAGCAAGCCACATATTTTGTTCATGTCATCCTGACGGGCTAATTTCTCCTGCTCCATGGATGTTGCTGCATTACATAAATAACAAAAGAAGAACTACAAAAGCTTGCATTGCTAATTCAAAACTATTCTACATCCTTATCTTTAACTAAAACCGTTCCCCTATGAGATCAGGGAAAGAACGCAAACTAAATGTGCCAGTTACTTTTGAGGCCTTCTCCTCCCCCGACTACACTTAGTCTGCTCCCACTGGTCAGGCTTAATACCCCAATCCAAGAAGCAAGCTCACACTGCTCAAGTCTATCAACTAAGATCCAAGGAAGAATCACTTCCTTTCCATACTCAAAAGCCTTGACCTTATGTTCCCTTTTTTGTTCCCAATCTGAGGTCATTGACGTTCTCAGGTTATGCTGGTTGCTGTCTCATTGGCGAGATTAGGAATCAGAGTATTCTTCTCCAGCCAGGGGCGAACCCATTTCGCTGGTATCCATTGGGGTCCTTTGCCTATAATGACACAAGCATAACCTCTCTCCCATATTAGTAATTCTGCAAGTCCTTCCCATAACCCTGTCCTAGGATTCTTAAAATGAACTTTTCTGGTGGGCTGAGCCCATCTTCCCCCATTTTTTGTTTATCAAGCAAGCCTTTTAATACCTGATGGTGGAAAGATGGAATCTTCTCTGCCCACGACAGCACCTGGACTTTTTATACTCTAAACTACGTTAACATTGTTTTTCTCTAAACACCAATAACTAAAACCCATGATCATGCAGTGAAATTGCACAACCCTCCTTTCTCACCCAGTGACATAACAAAAATCACACCAATCAAATTCTTGTGACCTTGAAATCCTCAGACAGCTGTGGCAGTCTTTTCCACGGGCCCAGACCAAAAGCCACCACTGTCTGTAACACAGGCCAAGGGCCTGCCCATCCAGGAGACCCAGAGARATACTYTGGTTTCCCAGATTTCTCCTTTTGTTTGCCCAAAAAACACCTCATTTGTGGCTTTGTTCATGGCCTTCTGCATTGAAAAAGGCATGAGGATAAAAAGAATCACAAGTGCTATTAAAGCATAAAGACAAATTTTCAAAAGATCCTTCCACAAAAGTGAAAGATCAAAAAGTCAAACACACCATTCAACCAAGATCCAATAACTTTTCTAAGTTTTGTGATGTTTTCTTGCAATTGCCTGATGTTCTCATRAATTGATTTTGAATGCACAAGTTCATGTAGCACTTTTAAATTCTTGACACCCGTGCCTGTGTGTTAGCAAAAGTTTATCAATTGAGGCTCCATTTTCAGAACATCACTCATCTTGCACTGTGGACATCTGTTAACATGTCATTCAAGGCAAGAGAGATGGCTCAGGTGTGTCTGSTCTGCCAACAATCCATGTGATCCAATTGAGACAAGGCTGCTACTGATGCTACTTATAATGAAAAGTTGCAGCCATAAATTTTTGAACCCTGCTCCATGTGTGAACATCATCACCACGCTTGGAATCATGGTGGGTGTTTTTTTTTTTTGTTTGTTTGTTTGTTTTGTTTTGTTATTCCTTTTTCTTTTTCTTTTGATAATGTCAGCTTGGATGTTAGCAATGAAAACCTTCCAATGCTACATGGACTACCTGTGACTTTTGCAGGGATAGCAAGCCAAATTCTGTCCCTACAAATGGAAAAATTTCTTTGAGGCAATTGTGCCAAAACTTGGTGCAATGGTTTGTCTGTCTTAGTGTGATTACATCAAGAAGATACATTTCTATAGATAAAATGATTTGGAGTGGGATCTATTGTTTTTCTCTTTTGTTTGCTTCATTCCTAAGAAACCCTGAATTTTATACAAAATTTAATTCTCTGTAAAGTTCTCTAAAAATGCAATGACACACAAGTCCTGAAAGAAACCCCTCAGTCCTTGATCCTTGTGCATGCTGAATGAAGAGATGATCATGACTTCACGTCTGTTCTGTCTGCGTGTTCTCTTCTTCGCTCTCCGGATCAGCTTCTGCTCGTGTCTGCGCTCAGTGTGGTTTCACATGTCTTGCCAACATCCACTCCTGTCTTCACCCTGTGGAAACACAAGCAAAGCCCTTGCTCCCAAATTATTAGTTTGAAATGACTCTCAAGCTGTCCAGAGTCTGCATTTCTGACTAAAACCAAAGGATTTTCCCTTAGTTTCTTTCTGTGTGCTGTTTGAAAAGTCCTTGATAAATGATGGAATGGGCTCTGAAAAACCCTTTTCAGAGTCATTGTCTCTGACAAAAATACATAACTCTTATTAAAACTTTACAATAAATAGGAAAAAATTATTGACACAACAATTAAAAATATTTAAAATGACAATCACAATCAATGACTATTAACAACAATRCATGTAAGACTAAATGTCCATTAATTACTAAATCACTAAATCAATTACCAAATCATCATTCCAGAGTCTGCAAACAGCTGACAAATTCTGAATCAGTGAAAACATGGATATCATTTCCAGACATGATCTCCAATTTCACTCCAAAATTCATCTCAGCTATTATATTTATGAGATCAAATTAAGTCTAAATGACTCAAATATTTTATTTTTTTGTTGCAGGAAGTCTCTGGATTCAGTCTCTCCATTCAGAGTCAGGAAGGCTGGCCAGGCCCTCACTGGCTTTGAATTAGAGTAACTTTTCAATATATATTTTTTAAAACAAGATCTTTAATAATAACTATTATGAAATACTTAGGTAAATAGAAACAGAAAGAAGAATCTTGAAATGACCTGAAATTACACGTGTCTTTTAGATAATTAGAAAATGAGATCTTAAAACACATAAAAAGAGAAGCTGACTATAAATTCATTAATAATATTTTAYAAATAACATTTATCATAAAAACTTCTAAATTTATATTATGTAATAAATATATCAACACTAATTATCTTATGAACTTAACATCTTTCTAAATCATTATATACTTATAACTTTCAGATAAAATAGTAAAACACCTTACAACCAATCATTGTCACAATCTTCACAAAAATTTTCAGTCTTCTGTTCTTGCATCCACAAAATTGTGCTYTCCAATGCTCCATCACTGTTTTCCCTGTCGAAGCTGCGCTATTTCTAAGAAAAAATAAGTGAACTTTGCAAATTAGATGACTATATTTTTAACAAAACGGAAGAATTTTAACTGAACTGAATTAAATAAAAACTTAATATGGATAACATTTGACATAAATAAATCCTAAATTTAACATGAATAAATTTTCACATAAACCTTAAACTACCTTAACTGAGTAAAACTTACATATAACAAAACCTTAAATCAACAAAGATCTGGTGTAATGTAAACTTTAAAATGTGACTATCAAAATTCAAAAATAACTTAAACTTAACAAACTTAAAATAACATAATTTAAATTTAAACTGAGCCATATGGAAACTAATCTTAACATGAATATAACACCAAAATACAGCTTAACTTAAACTCAAACATAAAACTTTTTCAATTAAAAATCTGTTTGTTCTAATAAAAAAAAAACTATTTTTCTTTTATTTTTCATTATGCTAGTAAAATCTTTTTCTAACACACTATGATCAGCTTCTGTATAACAAAATCATGATGACTGASAGTTGCTTTTTGTTTTTCACTTCACTTCACTGTCATATTTATCTTTCCTCCTCCTTGGAGAACTGAACATGGTCAACCTGCCCTTTTTTGATCCCTCAGTCACGGCGCACGGTGAATCCTGCCTGATTCTGGGTTGGACCTCCGTTCCCTGCTATTCAGGGGTTCCCCTGTTCACAGAGACCGGCTTTGCATGTCCTGGTGCGGCAGCAACTCCCCACATGCAACAGTTCCTGCGTGTTATCACATTCCTGGGCTCCTGAGTGGCTTGGAGCGGCCGCCGGGAATGGCACCCCCCCGTCTGAGGTCACACCCATGTGAGAGTCCCTGTCTGCATCCCGCTTGGGACTCGCACGAACCTGCACGCATCTGAACTGTTCCTGACTCAAATCACTGTCTAAAAACACTCTGTCCTCCTTCATTTTCTTGCTCAATTTTGGCGCCGGCTGCGGCTGCTTAAAAAAGACATTTTTGACGTCTTTAGAATGAGAAATTTGAACTGCTCTTTCCTCCGGCATCAGCGCCACCATATAATACATTTGGTCGCGCCTGCTGTGCATTTTGGGGGATGTAGTTTCCATTTCAAAGGTGGCACCCTTCCGGTCAGCTGCCAGGGGCATAATGGGATTTGTAGTTCCTGTGCTACAGCGTGGTTTCACCGCTGAAAACCTAGCTCGTGGCTCTGCCCGTAACGCGGCTGCGTTCCCAGAGATCCGGTCCCCTAAGAAAGGCACCCACAAATGCACCCTGTCACTACAATCCAGATCAGAACTCCGGGGAGTTCTGTTAGCAAACTGAATATTTTAGTCCCCCTCCTCCATCCAAAACGCGGATCTTTCTCTTTGTCTTTCACTCTGTTGTACCGAAGGTCTGAATTCAGATAGTTGTGTTAATTGCCTCTGGCGCTCCTGCTGTTTTACAGAGAGCTTACAATCTACATCTGAATACCTGCTCTTTGCATTTGAATGCCTGCTACGAGGCTGGAGCGAGTCAGACAGTGAAGGAAGCAGCGGAGAAGACACACGACTACCTAGTGTTTTAGTTAAGTTCTCAGGGAATTCAGATGAAAAATCCTGAGCTGACGGAGGCAAATAGATGTCCACCTCCCACCTGTCCGTTTCCACCGCAGCCTGTGGAGACGGCATGCATTCGGGGGAACCACTGCTGTGAGCGGCTTGTGGAGCCTGCATTTCTGTCCCCAAGGATGCGAACGGCAGAGATAGTACAACTGTTTCTTCCCCCCCGAAAAACTCTCTCGCATGAGCCGGCAAGGCGGCGATGGGGTCTTTTGATCTTAAAGCAGCAGCAGCCCCGGCTGCAGCTGTGGAATCTGCCATTAACTGTTTCAGCCCTGTAACAACAGCTTTCCACAAAGTACTTAGTCCTTCTGCTTTCTTTAACACATTGCTCACTGCGTCCCACAGCTCCATTCCCCGCTTATCCCMTGCGCCAGTATCAAAAACAGTTCTGGGGGCAGCAAAAAGTCCTCTTTCCCGACCCCAATAATTGTGTGCTTTCTTAGAAAGCATAAGCTGAAGGAAGTTTATGGCGGCTGTCTCCTCTTTTGAAAAAGCCTTCCCCATCTCCTCCAGCCCCGTCCGTCTCACCTTTTCTAGGTGTCCCGCWGCAGCGTACATTTTCCACGGAGTTCTTCCCAGGAGGATTCTTTGCCCCCGACTCCGCATGGAGTCCAGCTTCGACTCCCACCACAACGGCCAGCGTGGTGGCCTCCGACCGGTTCTCCTGCGCTTTCAGCAGACCCTCTTCGCCGTGCAAAGAGCTCTGGTCTGCCCCAAGACYGCACATTCCATACGTCGTGGGTCACCAATATGCAGGAAAGAAATGGACCTCTGTACTCGAATCAATATGATTTCGCAGAAGCCATTTATTGTTTACAGTGAGCAACAGTTATGGATTTTTGCCTAGCATACACACACACACATTGCTTGATTGGTTCCTCAGCCTGTCCATAAGACTAGCATACACCCCTTAGGGCACCCAATTGGCCAGAGTTCGTTCCCATGCTAAGTCCAGCTTCTATCTAAAGTTTGCATTCTCAACGATCAACTTTCCCAAGCCTCTCAGCCTGCTTCCCAAGTCTCTCAGCCATGTTTTCATCCTATTTTTGTCACAGTGGCCTTGAAGGATTCCTGAGCCTGAGTAACAAGCTGCAGGTGTTCAGATAACATCACAGGGAGTTTGGATGGTGCAAATAGTAGCTTAATTCTTGCAGATACATTGCTACATTCACTGTCACCACCGAGTTCGGCTCTGGGAACTCTAAACCCATCTGCTCACGTACCTGGGAATCATGAGCTCACCTCATCCTCCTGTTGGAGCTGGGCTGGCCACTGCTTCTCCGGCACAGCTTTGAGGCTTTTGGCTACGCTGTGACCTCGCACCCCCTGCCCTGCTGGGGCATCCCTGCTGCCATTCCAGCCACCACTACGGAATTTCCCATCTACCTCATCCACCAGCCCAGGATCTTCCACCTTTCCAGCTTGGTGCTCTCAGGGCCACTGGCATCAGACTGTCCCAGGCTTTATGGAGCAAAGCCCCTAGAGGTTCTTGGTTCTGTTTATTATTTAATGCTGTAGCTGTTTGTTTTGTTTTATTTGTTATACATATTCGTAAAGAACTATTATTCTTGCACCCATACCTCTGCCTCTTGAATTTCCTAAATTATAATAATCCAGAGGGAGCGGTTTTTAATTCTCCATTGCAAGGGAGGCTCCAGCTTTTCCCTGGCAGATACCTGTCTTTCAAACCAAGACTTTACTTTTTATGTGAATGCAGGCATGCTGGTTCAAGTGATACAACTCCAATTTTGCACTTTTCCATTTTTGTAGTTTTGCATCTAAGTCTCTTCAACTCATGAAAACCAACGTGGTTGTATTGTCTGTTCATATTATCCATATCCTGAATTCTCCTAAATTGCTTTCTTGTTCAATGCAAGGTCAAAAAACTTCCTCTGCAGACACAAAAATTCAAAATAATTTGACGAAAGGAGAGACTGGCTAGATTAAAGATGCATAGGCTGAACTGAAAGCAAACCATATATTTTAGTTGCTTCAACTTTAATAAACTCCTAGTGAAGGTAATATGTTAAAAACAAGATCATCATAAAAATTAGGAAAGTGAATGGGGATATGCTTTGAAGTCATACAAACAAGCTCCCCACCCTCATCCCCCCAAAATCCTAGTACTGCAAAAGTTTCAGAACTTATGTGACTGTGCAACTGCAGCTTGGAACATTAACAGACCGTTACTAAAGCAGTCATGTCAACATTTCTTTAGTCTCTTTATTTCCAACTGTCATATTGCAGTTTTTAGTATATATTCAAATT
Organism: Alauda arvensis; assembly: GCA_902810485.1. Taxonomy (NCBI): domain Eukaryota; kingdom Metazoa; phylum Chordata; class Aves; order Passeriformes; family Alaudidae; genus Alauda; species Alauda arvensis. The sequence continues at coordinate 567,795 of CADDXX010000360.1, read as the reverse complement.
TCCACTTGATAAAAATGAAGCAATTATTTCCTCTACTTGGACACTGACAAATAGCAAAATATTTAGGCCTTTTGTACATGTTAAAAATAGATGAATAACCAATCGGGCTATGTGAAGAACGAGTTTTCTATCTCACACAGGCCATTCGTAATTTCTAAATTCACCTGACCTCCAAATAAAACCCTACCATGCTCAACAATCTCTATTAACATCCAGGTATTTTTATATATACATCTTGGAGATGAGTCTCAAAATACAGAGGTTTTTTTTCAGTAGAAAGAAACACTGTCTTTTCTTTTTGATTTTTCAATATCCAATGGTTAAGTCAATGAAAGTGAAAAGCCTCAAAAAAAAAAAAAAAAAGGTAAAATGCTGAACTGAAAAGTCTAAAGTCAAAACTGTACTTCTCAAATCAAAAATCCAAATAAAATTACCTAATTTTTAAAAACAGTTAAACAGACGTAACAATGTGTCCTCATGCAACAGAACTTTGTCCAAGTTTTAGTTTCCAATGTCGTATAAAATATTTTGTGTTAAAATTTTCAGGGTAAAAAGGCTGACTAAAAATCATTCATTATAGGGAAGGTAAATTTTAGGCAAAAATAATTAAGGTTTTGAAAGACTTAAAGTTTTATTTCCCCCAACTGGTCTAAGAAATGTAGGTTAATTCTGTTGAATGCTATTGCAATCTGAGAAGAAATAGTTAATTGCAAGTGTACATACAAATTCCTTAGTGCATCTAATTTTAGTCTGACAACCTTCACATTAGGGAGTTGCATTCTCTATTCCTTGTTATCCCAAAAGCTCGCTGAAATTTTCCTGCAATGCTGAATGTCCAGATTCTCAAAATGTTAAGGTAACTGAGAGTGCAAGCACTGAGCAACATGTGGAAGTGAGTTTGTGTTCAGATGTCATCAAAGATAGATTGGGATCAACCACCCAAGATTTATGTTCATTTCAATGGTTAATATTGGTAATATATTTTCCTACATGCCTGTATTTAAATAAATTAAAAAGAATTAAAGAAGGTAATAAAGCCTTTGCATCTCTTTTCAAAGTATCTTCTGGAAATGTTTTTGGAAATAGTATAACAACAGTAAACAAAAAGATTAATTATGAAAGATTTAGAAAAAATATTTGAGTATCCTGTTTTCTTTTCAAGAGCTGAGCAATTCAGTTTTATTAGTAGCCATACGTAAGCACTTGGAAAAATTGCACTACTAAAGAAGGCTTGACCTTCTGAAAATTTGACCACTTGTCTAGTTTTAATTATGCCAAATTTTGTGTTGAACCTGTACAGTCTCATTTCCTTTTTTGTAAGTTGGCAGTATCTTTCACACAGTATATGCCATTAAGTTGAATTAATCAGTGTTTCTGCAACACTTGGAAAATCCCAAATGAAAAAAAAATCTGTAAAAATAAGGATTAGTTATTCTTGCAAATCCATTAAGATGCATCCTTTTGGATCTGAAAATAATTTTTGAATCTGTGTGGCTCAAGGGAGGTGAAGAGGAGATGAGTAGAAGAGGGTTCAAAGGGCTTCTTTTTCGATAGTTCCTTATTCCTTAAGACCTCAGTCATACCATTAATGTATTTTAAACATTAGTGTATGTACTCATGAACTAAGTAACTTCTGTGAACATATCAAGCAGAGGAGAATGCTAGCTAGCATACTGTTCAGCAGTGTAAATAGGATTCTAGTTTGCATGGTTAACACTGTAGAAGGCTGAAAAACACTGCTTTTGCTATTTTCTAGGTCTGCAATTTCCTTTTGGCTGGGGAAGGAACATTTGTTTTTAAGCACATACATAGCTGATGACAAAGGAGAAGGATAATGCATTGTGCATATCCCTAGGGCATGACAAAAAGGATTAAATGGGTTTAAACAGGGGCAGTGTAATTGATGTCAGTTATTAGGAAAAATTTTTTACTGATGAAGATACCCTAGACTGRACTAGATTGGCAAGCAAAGGGAGGCTAGAGTTTACTGGAAGTCTTTAGAAACACATCAGATCAACATCTGCTAGAAGCAGGCGATAGGTTTTGGAGATCTGCTTGGAGACAGATGTTGACCTACAGAGAGGAGCTTAGTTTTTTCCACATTATTTTGTACTGCAGGTTCCACAAAATGTTCTTTCAGGGAGTACTAGGAAAATAGGATATAGATATATAGATACATATATTCTCTCAACAGAATTATCCTTGTCTTTGTAAAGAGAGCATAATCTAGTTCTCTGTGTGGGTCTGGACATAAAAAGACAATTTTGTTCTCCATAAAATGTAAGCTTGAGACATGCCATTAGACTGTGAACATTTCCTAAGTTATCATAAGATGGGCTGAGCATAATTCAATATGTAGAAGTTGTTTATGGTGTAGTTTGCCTGAGCATTCCACTTAATCCTCACCTCAGACTATTCAAACAAAAAGCAGAAAGTGAATGTCCTGTAGACAAAATATTCACRTGCTTCTATTACAGTATGTGAACCTGAATTTTACTCCACTGGAAAAGTAATATATTACCCATTATTTATTTTTTTTATCTCAGCACCTGTCTCACAATCTACTCTGAATAACTTCTAGCATTCAATGTACTCCTCTCTCTTGGTGCCTTTAGAACCAGAAAAAGGAGTTTTGATTCATCAGTACAGAAGGTCTGTAGGTAAAGTGGAATTGAACAATACATTGGGCACTTTGGACCTACTAAGTAAAGAATGATGCAACACCTTGGGGTAGAAGAGGCAACCAGGAAGAGAATAACTCAAAAGAAGATAAAATTACTTGCATGGTCTTCTCTTTCCTTCCTATCCACTTTGTTTTTAGACAAATGTTGTGTGTGTGCTGAAGAAGCAAGGGGGAGATATCTGACTACCTGTGAAAAGCCACCACTATTTCTGTACAATAATAAACCTTTTCCTGGAGGCCATGCAATAGCAATTTTGGCTGCTGTCTGTACTTTATGCATTTATGTACATTATATATGTAATGCATAATGATAAGTCCTCTCCTGCTGCATCTTCAGCTGAGGATAAATTAGTCACAATGCAAAAGATAAAAAGACAGGAGAGATTTAAAGAACCTATGTGCCAGCACATGAGATACATCTATATAAGATGTGAGACCTTCTGGTTTATAAAAATCACCATGTTACCAGGTCTTCTACTGGAATGCAATTCCCAGGAGGTCAAGGAAGAATCTCATTTTTCAGATGCATGTCTGTGGGATCTATGGCAATACTATCATCAACAAAATTTACTCAAGATCTTTTGCTCTTCACAAAGAACTAAGATGCATGGCAATGTGCTCAAGACCACACACATGCAGTACCACCAGGGAGATTTCTGTTCCTGCTTCCAGAATCAGAATGAACAAAAAAATTATTAAGAGTTCATGTGGTGAAACATTGCAATTAATTCAGGGATGAAAAACAGATGAAACAATAATAATTCACAAAAGAATGGTAGACTTTTGCCGGAATACGCTGAAGTGGAATAAAAGAGCCAGAATTTTTTTGGATTCTTCTGGCAAAACTAAAGCTATCACTTTTGCCTTTTTAGAACACAGAAAGAAGTACAGATATTCCAAATGTTTAAATCTTAACCATAGAAAGTTTTAACAATGTCATACTAGTGTTTATCTGTATAAATTCTCTTCAATATCACATCTCTAAGAAAGCAAGTAAAGATAATGTAGTAATAGAAACAATGTATGTAAGAGCAATAGTCATTAAACTATTTGAAAATTCATTGCTGATTTTCAAATAACTCGTACAAAGGGAGTTAAGACCAGGACAGGCCCTTATGCTTAGGAGCTGCTGTTCTTTATTTCCAAGAAACTGTAAAGACTTCTTAATGTCCTAAGCAAATGAAGAAGTAGTGGAGGTTTAAGTACTCAGAGCAATGTCTGTTCTTGCCTTTCTCCTCATGCTTGAATATTATTTTTTCTAAGTGAAACCCTCAGCCTTTCCTATCCTAAGTGAAAAATTCCATAGGATTCTCTGTCAGTGGGAATAAGACGTACCACATTGCCACCTGAATGTTAGACCATTCAGGTGAACATCCTTCTGGGCATCCTCTGCAGTCCAAGCTGGGATTAGGTGTGGAAGTTAGAGGACAATAAGGAAGGGGGAAGAAGATGTATATCCACTACTTTACTATAGAGAAGTTAAAGATGGAAAAGTACAACATCCTATGGCTTCAATGGAAGTCAAAGGACTATGATTAGAGGAAATTGATGAAAGGTTTTCTTCTTCTATATTAGGAGAAAAGAACCAATGATCCCACAGGTAATACAATATCAGAATTTGGCACAGCAAACAAAACTCTGTCAGGATGGGAAAACATACCTCTGTGCATCTGGAAGCTTTTCTTGGATGCCTTTTTTAATTTTTGGGATTGTGGCAAGAGAGGTAAGGCGAGTCTGCTTTTAAAAAAAGATTCTCATTGAAGCCTCTTTAATGAGAAAAATACTAGGCACTCATAACTAGTCTCAGCCCATTGATCCAGCCTGTCCCTCAAACAGATCAACATTCCACTCCTACTAGGTATCATCTGAAAATTAACTGACGATGCACTTGATCCCCTCCTCCAGATCCTTAATAAAGGTATTGAAACAAAAAGTTTTAAATCTAACAGCAAAAAAGCTGCTAGACAAACATTCCTAACAACAATTTTGAGTCAAAATTTGGAACATATTGGGAATTTATTTGCCACTTGCCACTGTCCTCACTATGATATAACTCGCTATCAATATTAAGAGTGGCCCCAATACTGAGCCCTGTAGAACATCATGTGTGACTGACCATCAGGTGAAACTCCATTCACCACCACTCTTTAGGCTCAGCCATTCATCCAGGTTTTACACAGCAAAATCATACCTAAAAATTAGATATTTTTGTTACCTTCATTACTTCTGTGAATCAACCAGTTTCTTGTTTTCAGTAAATGCTTTGGAGTTTAAATCTTTATTAAATAATATATCCCAGCTTATTGATTTACCATTGTCAGAAAAGTGCACCTATTTGTGAGCTTTTAGCCCTCTAGACAGAGACAGGTTAAAGTGTTTGCTTGTTTTTTCATCAATGACAAATGAAGTGAAATCAGTTATGCCAGCTCAACCAAACAGCATTGCTCTGGTTCAGCCTTCATATGTATGCCTCAGTCTTATGTAAATGTATAGAAGGCAATATGAGCTTGACCTGGACAATGAAGGCTGCCAGAAAACACATCTTAGAGTTTCTTATGGAAAGAACAAACAGATTGCTGCCTAAATATTCAAAAGGGTCTCCCAGCCTGGGAGGCAGCCAAGTAACAAAACAGCTGTAAATTACAGTTTTAATTTCACTTGTGGCTAATGTAACAGGGCAAGAGCTATTACTAAATGAACCAGATCAGTCAAGATAGGCTTTTAACAGGAAATATGAACAAGTACTTGTGTAAGTAGGGTGTATATAAGAAATTTGTCAGGCAGCTGTAAAAATCCCTGAAACCCAGAACAAAATACATCTGTACTGGAGTCTCCAATCAGATACTTTTTCTGTGAAGGAGTGAGCTTTTTCTACCTGAAGAAGAGAAATTATAAGGGGCACATCCATTCTCTCATTTTCAAATTAAATGTCTGGGCTTCTGTTTTGGGGGGTGTGTGTGTTTATATGTTACTTTTACTAGACATCTGTGCTTATGCAGACTAATTGCTTCCCTAATATATTCCCACACTAATATAATCCTTAGGCCTCACTGTGGAGTTTTCCTGGGCTTGTTTGTCTTAAAATGTGAATCTCACAGAAGCATATTCAGCTCTTTAATTGGTTTAACAGGTTGTCAATATTCAAATTAGCCACTGATTAGTTTTGTCAGGCATGGAAGAAACTGCTTGCACCCTCTCTTAGAAAAATCATTTCCATAGGTGGCTCCTTCCCTACTCACCAAATGTCAGTTAATGAAAAACCAGCACTTTTAGCCATTCAGCAGACTTAGGACACAGGACTAGACATCTAGAGAAAGCCTTTGGTATGCTAGATGGATGCACAGATTTCAGAAAATTTACTTTTAACCAGATTACAATCTACAACTTTTTACAAAGGTTTCTCAGCTTGCTTCAATTGTTGAGCAATTGAGTCTCATATTTGATGATTATTTGATAGGTCATTCAATACAATAATGTATAATTATCATTATACAATGATAAAATGATAATTATAATTAATGTATAATTATACATTATACAATGTATAATGGCTATTTCAGGCTATGAGATGCCATTTATTATTAGTTATCAATGATAAATGTTCATTTGGAGAGAACCTTGTATGTCATGTCATTACTAGAATTCATGTCTGTCCCTTTAGAGAGAAATGAACTGGGACAATAAATGTTTTGACCAGTGTTGAAGCTTGTTGTGGTCACAGGAAGAAGAGTGCCAATATGGGTGTAGTCTAACAATGTGTTCTACACCCATTTATATTATTCCTGATGAACTATTAATGGTGGGTGTCACAGCACAGCCAGTCTATATTTGGACAAGGCAAATCTGGCCGTAACACAAACCAAATTTGGCTAGTGTAGTACTTTCTAGAAAAGAAGTAGAACAAGTCCCTGGGTGAACAATGATAAGATAGATTTGAACTCAAACAGGAACCTCACCCAGTCATGTTCAATCTAGAGTGCAGACACATCACTGGTTAAGGAGCTGGGTGGTGGTAAGACCCAGATCAATCAGCTGCCTAAACCAATAAAAGGAAGATCTGAACAATAAAACAGGCTGTGTGTCTTATGATCATCAGTGAGTTTGTGTCCTTTGTCTGTCTCCAGCCAACAACCTCACGACTTCACATAACAGGCAGATTGTTTGCAACAGCTGTTCAGTGCACACCCCACCCCTCATGTGGGCTGGGTATTAAACGACATAAGGAAAAAGAGGCAACCCTATGAGCAGGGTAATTTTTCTTTTTCTTCCCATCAATGACTCAGCCCTGATAACTCCCTCCAGGGAAGTAGAAGCACAGTCCCACCCATCCTGAAGGGTTTATCTCTGCTAATAGGCCACAATAAACTGAATAGGCACCAGCAGGAGAGACAGCTGCAACAACCATCAAGGACCCAAAAAATATCCTATGACACAGGACTTCATCATCCCATTGTGAAACTCCCTACCCTGCTGGAGGTACTGAACATTTCTGCTTGCATATATGCTGGGCATTTTGGAGCTTGGGAATGACCACTGGACATCCAGTGGAGGATCAGACCTTTCACAGGACCACTGCTTTCGACAAGACTGTATCCATTACTTCAACAGCTCTCCAACCACTGCTTAATCAGACTGTGACCACTGCCCTGACCAACAGGGGCCAGGTTGTACTCTGACTTTGAGGTTTTAAGCCAATCTTTCTGTATCACCGCATTTATTGTAATCTTTCTATTAAATTGTAACTCTGACTTGAAATATCTTGCAAGGTATTAGTGTGGGGTTAATTTCTCCTACTGGTTACTTTCAAACCAGCACAGAGCTGTTTATAAATTCTGTAGGAGTCAGTCACACCTGAAGACTAAGAGATGAAGACTGAGATGTTCAGCAGAACAAGCGAAGATATCAAAAAGTTAAATTCAGATCAATCTATTCACCTTTTATGTGTATCTCATGACTAAGAAGGACAAGCAACTTGCTATTAAAAAATGTTTCATAAAGCAGAACAGGGCACATTGTCTCATCCTATACTGTTTAGAGTATAATGAAATATGGCTGGTCTCCTGAGAAGTGCTGCTGCCTTGTGGATACATGTTTAAAGATCTCATGCTATTGTACTACTTGTAGTTTAGAACAAATCAGTATTTCCCATGAATTTCAAAGCTGTGAAAATTCCTCTCTTTGAGTTCAAATATTACTTATGCGTAAGGAGAGTAATTACTATTATTCAGTTATTCTATAAAAGGATAGATAACACTCCTTTAAGCTGAAGCTTTGTAACAGAAAAATTAAAAGAGCTATTGAAACCACTGAAATCTTGATTGAATCTGGGATTTTGTTTAAGTCAAACTTTACCTTTTTATCAGGTTTTCTTTGGGCTTAAGGGATACTTTTTCAGATTTGCAGTTTGGGGGTTTTGTTCTGCAAAGAAACTCCCCTCTACTGATTTATATGAATCCAACTCCTGCAAATCTTTTAAAGGAGTTTTAACTTCCTCCAGACATAGACATAATTTTGTCATTCATTTTAAATTAGGAAATAGGTTACTTCTTTCAGTGCCTTTTCTCCAGAAATCTCTGATCTGGTGCCTAAACATAGAGTCAGAACATGGTAGAAGGGACCATAAAGACCATCTAGTTCTGATCCCCATCTGCAAGTGTTCTTTTTAAGAACTGTTGTTCTCATCAAAAGAAGTTTTGAAAAGAGCTCAAATCCCAGTTTCGCAGTCCTTTTATAAATTTGGCCTCTAGTCAACTTCAACAGGATTGTATTCCTGTGTTGTGCTAATACACAAAAAAACTGCACAACACACAGCGTTMACATGCAGGATAGAAGAAGCACTTTATTTTTGACCTTGGATATATATACAATTCTAATCACGGCCAGAGATTAGAGAATGAAGTCTCCACCTCTCCAATCACACTGGTCAATACAAATGCTTGTCATCCTTTCTCCTCCCAGTAGAAAGAACGTAAACTTCGAACATCAGTTACAAAAACAACTCCACTGTTAACAGAAAACCATGAGAACTCCACTACAAATATGAAAAACAACAGAAGGCTTAGAAATTCAGGGTGACATTCCTGATAAATGGTAATAAAATATCTGATGGTACCTGATGCCAAATTTTCCATTAATTATAGATGCCTTTCTGTTTATTCCTCTATCACTGAGAGGTATATTGGGCCCATTCACTGGGCATATTATGATCATATTGGCTTGATTATGTTATAGACTGTATTGAGGAGACATAGCAGAATTAGCAAAAAAAAAAATATTTTCAACATTCAGAAGGAAACAAACTTTCTCAAAAGGTGATGTGTCATACCTGAAGGGAAAGATGGAGGTGGAAGTCTGGGAAAAATCACTGCCTGCTCTTCCTCCGAAAGGCTTGGTGTGATTATCTAATAAACTCCCAGAAGCAGCAGCTGAGACTAATGAATAAACATCCCAAATAATTCTCATTGTCTCTGACGTTATCTATATATAAGCTGATATTTGCAGAGTATATCAGCAAAGCAATCTGGTTTGTATCCCTGATCCAAAAAGAATCCATATCTTTGGCAAAATGTCCCATACATATGAAGCATACAAGCTTTGGTGCCACATCCCCATAATTAGACTGAGTAGTACAGTGACCTATGGGTTCTGTACCCAAAATATAAATGTTTAGTAGAAAATTGTTATTTTTTCACTTTCTCTCTCAGGCCCCTGAGTTGGACAAGTTTAGGTGGACTCCATATTTGTCTTAAGAAAATTTAAGAGGTGGACACTGATACTGGGGCACACTGGGTACCTTCAAAGTGCGTTTATCCTGACCTGCGACCGCAAAGGCAGAGTCAGGCCAACAGATGGGCTGTGACCACTTTGAAAGCCATCAGGCGGATGGACCATTGAGTGATGACTCAGATGCAGACAATGAGAGTGATCACTCCAAAGGTCCCTCCACAAGCAGACACTGAACACTGTTCATTTTTGTTTTCCTTTTTCTTTTTTAAAATGGAARTAAGGGTGAGATGTCACCCTGAATTTTTAAGCCTTCTGATAAGTTGTAGTTTGGAGTCAGTTTTCCCATGGTTTTTCATGTAAATAACAGGTGTTGTTTTCTAACTAGCTTGGATGTTTAMATTCTTCYTWKTGGGATGGATTTCCTTGACAAGCATGTGTATTAGCCAGTGTGTGTGTAGAGGTGGGGACTTTCTCCACCAATTAGAACTTTTTCCTTCCCTTCCTTTGTATTAAATATCCCTGATTTAGAATAAATCTCTGTCTTTTCTTTTCCCTCRTGATCGCTGTGTCATGCCGTTCTTTCGTGTAGCAGTGCGACAGAGAGGAGCATTGGCTGGCTAGTGAAGTACTTTCTTATAATGAATTTCTGGAAAGGCTGCCTGAAAAAGTTCTCACTAGGGGTGAGKCTATAGTTGCAATTGGTTTTGGGCACCTGCCCATATATCTCTGCCTGGGCTAAAGAAATTTTTTTAAATACAAAAAATTTWAAAAAAAAACCTGCTAAAATATACAGGTACCATTTAAATAGATACAGAATGCTTCTGGCTGACTGAAAACATCCTTATTGTGCCCCATAATTTATACAGATTCTCTCTGTTAATCTGTTATGTAACTCTTGCTGAGTTATAACTATAATATTTTATCTATAATCCTTATCTTGTGCTGAATAATTGTATTTAAACTATTACATTTCAGACAGGAAAGATATTAATTTTGCATTAGTTTTTTACCTTAAAAATGTGGAATTAAAACAAGGAGTTCTATGCAACCATCCATTATGGGTAAGCTAAATCTATGAAAAATCCATATCCATGAGCAAGCTAAATCTATGAAAAATCTTATTATAAAAGTGTTACTGTAGTCCAGATTTTTTTTAAACACAGAAAATATATTTTAACACTGGACTTGAGTAACAATAAAAATAATTTGCTGTGAAAATATTTTCCTTTTTGCATTCCTCAAGCAAAATACTCAGATTGTTCTGTATCTGTGTATGAGAAGAGCTGTACTCATCTTCACTGGCACAGGTAAAATGGGCCTGTGTTGGCTTGGCAGAGATCTAGCATGAGTACCTCAGTACTGACTCGGAGAATTCATTTGACAATGAGACATTATCTTTCACACATTTACATTTTTCTCCTTACAATAAAGAAAAAAKGAGAGGAAGCAAGGGAATAACTATTACACACAAGAGTTCATCAGCCTGCATGAGCTATGCTCCTATTTACATTACCTATAATGTAAAGGTACATTTCTTGTTCTGTCTTTGCAATGTGACAGTTTTCCATGAACCTGTTTTGTAGCTGATTCAGTTCTACTATTACATAACCGTCATATTACTTTATTATACTGTTAAATATTTTTGTAAGATGAAATCAACAGTTAGAATCCTATATTCTTTTGCTCTGAGTCTATATGTGAAGGCAGAAATTTCAAATCAAGTGGGAAGAGTTAGAATGCTGACATGAATTAAAAACACGTGCATCAGAAAATGCATAGTTGAAATTAACGGGGTTTCCCCATTTTCCTTTCCCTCCTTCTCTCATCTTGGTTCCTGTGAACAGAACTCCATCTTTGGAATATCAATTGCATTTCCCCAGCTTCATGCTTCACACAGAGACAGTAGGTATTTGCATGTTCATGAGATATCCATGGAAAAGAACCAAAAAGGTGCRTTTTGTATCATGTCTGGAGTACGTGTCTCCTATGCAGCCTGTCATAAAGGGAATATGAYTTGGGGATAGCTTCATATCTGCTTTAGAGATTTGACTCACAATCAGCCTGCTACAGAACACTTTTTTTATTGCCTGCTGTATTGAAATTCTCGGTGAGCCCGAATGGATTTAGCTCCCCGAGGGTTCAATACCTCTGAGGGTGTCCTGCACTTCTCAGAAATGGCTTAAAAATAAGAGCGAGACTGCATAATTGAGAATGCCTCATAACTCAAAAAGGTTTTAATAAATGGTGAAAATAATACGAAGAACAAAGAACAAAGCCGTGCACAGTGTAGGGACTGCACCTATACACCTGCTACAGCACCCTGAAAATGCTCTCCAGAAGCCTCGTGTTCAGCCTTAAGTATCTAACGATCTTTGTGGGATTTTCTGGCAAACTGCCCAATGAAAAGTAACTACTAAGCTAAGGGACAGGCAGACAGACCCATCAGGACCTCTCTCCTGGCCCAGAGCCAATGGCAGCTTGAGGAACAGAGAACTTTCTAGGGCTGTTTCCTTTTTTGTTCYAAAGTAAAGTTAAAACATATTTCCCTATAAGGAAATTATCTACCCAGCCTAAGCTGCATCCCAACACTGCTGCTTTCTAACCTTTGTTCTGTTTCCCTGCTTCTCTGCTAGCCCCATAACTTGGCTATCAGATCACAGGTCTCTTCCCATAGCCACACAAATGTCCAAAAATAGCCATATGGGCAGATCAGGCAGAAGCAGAATAACAAGGGATTGTATCTTTTATTGTGAAAACAGACTCTTCCATTCACACACAAATTAGAAAGTAAAGACAGTTTTAAAGGCAGGGATGTGTCTGTGGGAAAATATGAGAGGATGAAGACAGACATAATGTCACATAATTGAATTTCCAACCCGTTTCAAGAGTTGTTCAAAGAATTCAGTGTTCACACAAGGCACAGAAGTGCAGAGACATGCTGCACTGGGCATGGACAACTGAATGTCTGTAAATATTGCACACACCATGAGTAAGCACAGTAATGGCAATAAGTTAGTATTAATTCAAAGGTAGAAATATTTTTTGGCTGGTTCACATTACCATGTATAGATACTCCCCAGCTGCAAATTTTATAATGCACATCAGGCTAGGGAATAGTAGAAAGAATACAGTAACACAGAGAAAAGAATCACAAATTTCATTACCAGGTAATCTCAATATATAGCTTCAAAACCTCCCTTTTGCTTTAGTCCCCATGATGGAGAAGCAAAGGTCACTTTGACATGGTGTCARAAGGAAGTGTTATGTGAAATGCAGTGTGCAGAGGGCATAACAGACATTTCTGTTTTAAATTACTGTGACGKTATGACCTGAAAGTAATCGAACCAGAGGAACCAAAGAAAATTGTGGGAAGAAAACAGTAGAAAAAAGCAGAAAATTATTCACCTCTAAAAATAAATACAAGTATCAGGTATGATTCTTTAGCAATGGGCTATTTGAAAAATAGCCGGAGTGATACAGATGTGTCTGTGGTACACTGATATCATCACTCTTTTGCTCAAAAGCAAAAACAACTTGGCTCTAAAATTTATATTTGCATTAAATTTATCAGAACACACTACTTCGCTGCAGTAAATAGTCCATGGGGCACAGTTCCACTCAGTTAAACCTTCCTGTCATTTCCTATTTTTGGAATGAGAAACACCATTCTTACTTGCTGGCTTTATTAATATGGTTCTTTGGGGTCTCTGMCAGAGAGCTCCTCTGGGTACTGTGAAATTGCATCATAGCAGGTCCATGCTGCTTCTCAGAGAAGTAATGAGTACAGCTCTGCCCTGCTATTTCTCCCTTCCTTGGCCCTGATGATGTAGACTGTGTTTCCAAAAAAATCTGCAAAATAAAATATGTTATTTCAAGTGTCCAGTCATGTTGAAGAAACTATTTTATGCAGTCAGCTGTGAAATGCACATGTACTTGATTTCAAGCTTGCAAGTCTTATTGATACGTCATGCATCTTCCAAGCATATAGTTTTCATTAATTGCTAGCTATTTATAAATTTAGGAGAGGACAAAAATAGGATGAAAAAATATTAAATATTCTTCAAAGACAATAGGTTAAAAGGTTTTCAGCTAGAAAAACTCTTATTCTTGAAAGTATTGTAATTAAGATGGGTTTAYAGGAACACTCTTGGAATGAGATGCAGATTGTTGTAAGCTATTTTTGTTATTTTTTTTTTAAAGGTTGATTTGATTAAGGGGAAAAACCATTTTTCAATAACAGAAAAATAAAGTATCTGGTGTAGCTGAGTGATTAAAAGGCTGGTTTTGTCCCTGTTTTATGGGGTAAGATTCAGTAGAGAGTCCTGACATGGAAACTAATATTTACCAAATTGTGAAATGTCATTTTTATTACATTTTGGAAATAACTCTTACAGGAGGTCATTCATAGAATAAAATATTGTCAGATGTGTCATTAGCTGGAAGGAAATTGCAGTGTCTATACATTTTAAGGGGTCCAAGTCCCTGAACCACTTTCACAATACAGTTTCACATTTTAATACCCACTCCATTGTATTTGCACTAGTTTTATTTTAATGATAATAATAGCTGGTAAAATATGTAGCTCATGAAAAGAAGAAAAGTAAAGTTTCAGAGTCTGACATCAAAATCTAAAGTGTTTTGCCTTTAGTTCATCCGCCTTCCCCTCCTTGCTTTCTCCCTTACAATTTCTGAGAACACAAAACTAACATAGACCCTGTGTTGAAACAGATGAAACTGCCAGGCTTCCTGGGTGCCTTCAATTAATCAGATGTGACAACTTCAACCAAACATAGGAACCTTGACATTAAAAGTGTGTCACTCCCAATTTTCAGTGAAATAATGAATAACCTTCTTCAGTGACAAAAGCTGGGCCAATTAATTATTATTTTGCTCTTTGGTCATTTTGTATGCAGACATACTGAATTTCAACATACTTCCAGCAGAGACTAACCTACACAACTTCTGCAAGTGGCTCATAAGAACAGTCAGTGAAGGAGCTGAGCCTGCTAGCAAGCTCTTTAATAATGAACAGACCCCAGAAGCAGAGCCTTTTTTTCTCCTACTTCTGTCTGCTGTGAACAGCACTGACAGCTTCTCAAGTTACTTTGGCTCCAGCAAAAAGAATGCTGTTGTCATGGTTTGCTATTGGCCAAATGCCAAGAACCCACAAAAGTTGATCACTCACCCTTTTCCACCACAGTTGGGCAGAGGAGAGGGGGAAAAAATTTAATAAAGGGCACACGAGTTGAGATAAGGACTAGGAGAAAAAAACTCCAAGGGCAAAACACATTCACATTTAAAGGTACAAAGTAAATCTATTATTAACAGAGTAAGAGTAGGATAATGAGAAGTAAAATAAGCCTTTAAAACACCTTTTTGCCTCCCAGCCCCTCCCTCTTTCCTACCGACAGTGCAGGGACACAGGGCATGGGGGTTTTGGTCAATTCATCGCTGGAGATCTTTTTCGGTTCACTCAGGGAGAGGAGTCTTTTCTCTGCTATGCCATGAGGTCCCTCCCGTGGGCAAATAGCCTTCCCAAGACTGCTGTGGCGTGGGTCACTAATCCACAGGGTGCCGTCTTCTAAGGATAGGCTGCTCTAGTTTGGAAGCAAGGGCCTTTTTTCTCTATCTCTGGAAGCAGGGGCCCTCTCTCTCTATTTGGGTCTTCCACTGGATCACAGCTTTCTCTAGCATCCCCCCCGCTCTGATGTAAGCACTTTTCCCACTGCTGCAAGTGGAACTCGGAATCCTCCGTGGACTTCATGGATTACAGGGCCAAAGTTTGTTTCACCACAGTTCTCACTACAACTTGCACAGAAATTTCAGCTCTGCAGCTTGGAGCACCTCCTCCCCSCTTTTTTCCCATTGACATTGATGCTGCCATGTTGTTTTCTTGCACATGTCCTCACTTCCTCCTCTTCTCTGACTAGAAGAAAAACTGCTGCTTGTAGGTACCATTGCCAACAAGTTCCACCAATTCAAAGATCCCTACAGAATCCCTCAGCACCGAGAGGTTGATCTTGTCTAGGTTCCATGCTGGAGAGTTGCTCGCCTAGTTTTCACTGCTGGCTGCCACTGCAGWGGAGTTATTTAAGGCCTCTCTTCATGTGGGGCGCTGGGAAGGAGAAGCCACCACCGGCGCCTTTGCCCTTCTGCCCGTAGTGCGGCTGCTGAGGGGTGGCCAGGCAGGCAAGGCTCACTGTGGGCCATTCCAAGATGGCAGCAGCCATGGCAGTGCATCACTGCAGGCTGTGCTGAGATGGTCCCCAGCACTGGTGCCTCACCACCCCTAGAAAAAACTGCCTGTGCTGTTTTGATTTTCTTCTTAAATATGTCATCACTGAAGAGTTTCCAACCTCTCTAATTGGCCCAGTAGCAYGGTCATCTTTAGAGACATTAGAGATTGGCCCTGTTAAACATGGTGAAGCTTATAGCAGCTTCTAACAGAAGCCCTTCTGTGGCCCTCCCCCACTACCAAAAACCAGGCTGTGCCAAATCAACACAGCTCTGTACTCAAGTTGGACTGAGGAGGAAGGTAGATTATGTCAGCTGTTCCCCATCTCAATGTAGGGAAAAAACCATGAAATAGGGAAAAAAAAGTCAAGAAGCAAACGTCTATGGAGAGAGCTGAACTCCTAAAAAGGGTATTTTTAAAGTTTTGGCATGTG
The DNA here is from genome assembly GCA_902810485.1 of Alauda arvensis. Taxonomy (NCBI): domain Eukaryota; kingdom Metazoa; phylum Chordata; class Aves; order Passeriformes; family Alaudidae; genus Alauda; species Alauda arvensis. The sequence continues at coordinate 551,718 of CADDXX010000360.1, read as the reverse complement.
GAGGCTCTGTGATGTTAATCACTGTCCTGGTATTTTTCTCTAGTGCTAATGCAGGAAGATATGCATGCAGGGATAAAATTACAACTTCCCACCCCTTTGGAAGGGGTGCCATTATGTTGTTAAAATTGAGTACCTAAACTATATTCTGATTTCTCACTAATATAAGTTTTCTGACATACCTGTAATATTTCTCAGATAGTGCTGAAGAGGTTGCTAATTTTGCTACCCAGCAGCTAAGTAAGTGACCTGGAATTCAAATTTATGCCTTTTGTTTTGTAGATTTTTTTCTTTAGTTATCTCAACAGGGATATAAATAGCTATGTTTCTGTCCCTTCTTTTTGTCCCACCCAGTCCTCTGCTGAACTGTTGAATGTATCAATACACATTTACTGAGATAATCTGATCCATAATTCCAGATACTGAAAATTAATTTCCATCTGTTAATGGAAAGGATCAAACAAAACAAGAATACCTATTAACCTAGGGTCTAGGACTTTCAAAAATTATGCCTCATGGATCCTATGTAATAGTCAAGGATGTGGAAAGAAAAGGAAGGTGTTTAAATTATTTGATTTGCCATTTGTACCCAGGCACAGATTCCACTGTCTACTATGGCATTTACAAGAGTGATGTTAATAGGGAAAAAAAAAGACAAGTTGAATTTACACTCGGAACATATTTTATAAAAATCACCTCTTACATTACATTTTGTTGTGATGCTGTGACATGTTAAGGGAGTAGGTAGGTGCAACAAACTTCAAGCTGTGTATACTTCATTGTTTCATATTAAAGTAGAAGACCAGCTTATATCCAACAGCTGGCTGGCATTTCAATTTTTTTCTCTTGATTCCTTAGAACACATGCTCAAATCTTCAACTGTCAGCCTTATTTTGTCCTTTAAGTAAGGATGTGCAATGCTTTTGGAATGAAAGTTCCTCAGAGTCAGTATTTCCCTTATTTATATTTGTTTTATTTATATTTGAGTTTCTTAATAGGATTGCTCACATCAAAAAGATAAAGCTTGGACCTTTGGAACCGTAGTGACCTGGAGTTATTTTGGCAATATTAATAATATTACATAACAATATTGATTTTATAACAATACATTATCAATATATATTATCTATACRGTGACAACATTGATATATTGACTGGAATTAAGTTGTAACTCAGAAAAGTCCAAGATACAATAAAATGAAACAATGTTACTGTATATTACAAGATACTTGATCTTAAAGAGAGGAAAAATTTCTGAGTAGGAATTGACTTGCTCATTGCACCTGACTTTAGAATGTCTTTGGAGCTGTGGAGAACCCTGCCATCTCACTGTTGCACCAGTCACTCAGGGCATCTGCTCAGGGTATCTGCTCAGGGTCTGGCCAGCTCTACTCCTGCTGAGTCAGGACAGATGATGATGACAACATCCAGGCCTTTCCCCTGGCACTCTACCATCACCATTGCCATCTCTGTTTTGAAAGCTGAATAGCAATGATAGGATGTGCACTCAGGCTACCTTCTCACAAAGAAAACGTCCTGCTTTTGTCACTTCTACTCTACACTGCARTTTGCAAACCCTTTCTGGAGGCATAGCAAGACCGTTACAGCAAAAYGGCCTCGCAAGTGTCGAACGACGAAACAAGATCCCTCGCTTGTCATGGGAGTGGCCCAAACCATGGAAGAAAAGGTATCTACAGTTACATGAATGTGCTTGAAATGACCAAAAGAGGCATAAATAGTTACATCAGTTTGCTGTAGCTGCAAGGGCCTGAGACCACGAGGTTTAACACCGGGACCCAAACTGCCAATCATACAATGACACTGTGGACTTGTTGTGACAAATCCCTTGATCATCCTGTAAAGATATTCCAAATTGTTCATGTAAAACTTTTGCACTTTGATGGAAAAATGCATGAGCCCTTCTGGCTCGACTAAATTTACTGATGCTGGGAGAGACAGAGGCTCAGAGTAGTGCCACCAACTGATCAGCATTCTCGTTTCCTAAGGCTAGGCCTTCTGTCAAGCCAGAGYGACTCCGTATGTGGGTATTGAAATAATCCTGTTTACAAGAATTAAGCAATTGCCACAGYTGCAAAAAGAGTTGCCACAGCCATCTGTTTTGAATTTCCTTCAGTAATGCTCACTCCATGTGCTTATCAACACCTACAACGTAAAGGGAATCAGAAACAACATTAACAGGATCATTTGGCTATTTTTCAAACATTCTGATCACAGCACGTAACTCCAAAACCTGTAAAGAGTCTTCTGGTCCTTTGAGACCTCATTGAGCCATTTGCCTTTGTCCTGCCAAGTAAGACCTGCTTTAAAAACGGCTGGCATCAGTAAAAACTGTGAGGCCTTCTACAGGTTGCCTCAATAGCCAAGGCAATTTCTCAACCTGTTGATGCAAAGAGGAAAGTTTATGTGGAGAAAAATGAGTGCTGATGAGACCTAGAACGTTCAATAATGCCCACTGCAAGGCGTATGAATTCTGCAATGACCACTGCAAGTAATCCTTCATTAAAGGAAGAAGAATATTTTGGGGTTCCGTTCCTACAATTCCTAATGTCTGCTTCCATGCTTTGATCACGATTTTTGCTATGGCTTCCATTTGTGTGGTCACAGATTTGTTCAAATTGAATGGCAAAAATATCCATTCCAAGATTTTTAGGTGTTGTTTAACTTGGCTATCCCACTGCATTAGTACAACCATCACATGTGCTTCCTTATTCAGCACAGCTACGGACAATGGCAAAGCAGGCGACCAGCGATCTGCAAAGGAATTACCCATTTTAGTAACAATACGAGTCAAAGCCTTCTGCTGCTTTTCAGTTAGCTCACATGGCAAATTAGCTTTGATTGCCTCCCCTTAGTAATGGCATTAAGGGTTCAAGGTCTTCATTAGTTATATCATAAGTGGTACAAATCCACTGTATGTCCCCAATTAATTTCTGAGCATCTGTTAGAGTCCGAATTTCTGTACAGATAGTCAATTTTTGGGGCTGAATTTGGGCTTCAGTGATAATCATTCCCAAATATTTCCATGGGGCTTGTTGTTGAACCTTCTCAGGGGCAATTTGAAGGCCTGCCACTTGCAATTGTTGCTGAAAGACAGGTAGCAGGTTTGCTGCATCCAAGTGTTCTCCTGCTATTAGAATATCATCCATGTAATGATAAATAAGGTACTGTGGGTACTGTTTTCTCATTGAAGCAAGTGCCCAAGCAACATACAGCTGGCACATCAGGGGAGAGTGACACATCCCCTGAGGTAAAACAACCCATTGATACCTCTTTGCTGGTTCTGCCTTATTAATGGAGGGCACTGAAAAGGCAAACTTCTCACTCATCCTCGTGCAGAGTAATTGTGAAGAAACAATCTTTTAGATCAATAATTAACAATTGCCAATTYACAGGTAACATTGATGGTGAAGGAACACCAGCCTGTAAAGGGCCCATATCCTGAATTACAGAATTAATAGCTCAAAGGTCATGTAATAACCTCCATTTCCCTGATTTTTTAGGGATTATGAAAATGGGTGTGTTCCAGGGGCTCGTAGAAGGTACAGTGTGATCCTTTTTTAATTGCTCATCAACCAATTCTGTAATGTGGGCAAGCTTTTCTTTAGACAGCCACCATTGATCAATCCATACAAGGGTTTCTGTTAACCATTTCAATTTTAGGATTGGCTGCCCCTCAATGGCCGCAACTAAAAACCCTCAACTAAAAACAGAAACCCACCTGGCTTACTGCATCTCGTCCCAGCAGCCAGATGGTGGTGTTCATCACATAAGGTCTCACCTGAGCACAAACATGTACTTTATTATCAACCTACACTGCTGAGAGTGTTTCACCAATTTGAGTCATTTGCACGCCCCCCACCCCCATAACTGATGTTCCCAGGGTAGTCAGAGGCCATGCAACAGGCCATGCAAACAAGGGAACAATAGTTACATCTGCACCTGTGTCAAGCAACTCAGCTTTGGCTGTCAGGGTTCCTCCATTTGGATGCTAAAAGGTAGCATGTTTAATTGGTTTAGCTCCTGTTAATGGCAAAGAAAACATCACCTGAGGGGTTCCTGTTGACCCAAAACCTCCATCCCCCCTTACCATGACCCCTGGTTTAGGGACTTGAGCCTTAAAAGGAATAAGCTGCGCTAGTCTGGTTTACTCTGGAATATGAATAGGAGGTAGGATGTCTCAGTGTCTCAGTGTTTGCACCATGATGCCAATATTGCCCACATAATCTGCATCAATTAGTCCAATCAAGACAAAAATGCCTTGCTTCGATGTGGATGAACTCCCTATCAACAAGGCACTAAGCCCACGTCCTAAAGGTCCATTTGCTGTTGATGGAACAACCTGCACATCAGTCTCTTGTAAATCCACAGCTACTGCGGTTTCCAGGTCCACACCAGCACTTCCTGGGCTTGCTGAGCTGAGGAGATCCAGGCAGCCACCTACAGAGCCTGTAATTCTGTCCCTGGGGGTTCAGAAGGTAGACATGGTATAACAGTTTCTTCCCTCCCAAAAAACTCTCACGCATAAGCCAGGAACACAACAGCAGGATCTTCCAATTTTAAAGCAGCAACTGCCCCTGCCACAGCTGTTTGCTCTGCCTTTAACTGCCCCARCACCGTGATAACCGCCTTCCATATAGTACTCAGTCCTTTTGTTTCCTTTAACCCAACACTTACTGCTTCCCAAAGCTCCATTCCCAGCCTGTCCCATTCATGAGTATCAAAGACACTTCTGGCAGTAGCAAAAAATCCTCTCTCTGGACCCCATTTTACTCACCTTTTCAAGACCTCTGGGTCATACTTATTTCCTTTCTTAGAAAGTATAAGGTGGAGGAGATTTAATGCAACTTCCTCCTCTTTGGACGAAGCCTTCCCCATATCCTGCAGCCCCGGTCACTCACCTTTTCCTGGGTGTTCTGCTACAGCGTATGTTGTATTCTTGGAGTCTTTTCCAGGAGGGTTCTTTGCTCCTGACCCAGTGTGGAGTCACCCGTGACTCCCACTGCCACAGTGTCTGACTGGGCCACCTGGGGTTTGCTCAGCAGACCCTCTTTGCAGTTCAAAGAGTCCTGGTCCACGTCAATCTCACGCATTCTTTGATCATGCCATGGAGTCACCAATATGCAGAAGAGGACCTCTGGACAGAAAATCAATGTGGTTATGCAGAAGCCACTTGATTGTTTACAATAAGCAACAGTCACAGACTCCAAGGATGCATGCCCACACAACCACACACCACCTRAATGGATCATCTGCTTTGTCCACAAGGCTGGCATGCACGCCCCCAAGACACCCAATTGGTCAAAGTCCATCACCACGTCGTGCCCACCCCCATCCAAGTCCTGCACTCTCTGTTCTCACCCTAGTCTATTTTTGCCTCAGCAGCCTTGGTGAACTCCCAAGAGCCTGAACAACAAAACAACAGGTGTTCTGATAAGATTACAAGGAGTTTTGGCTGGTACACAGAATGGCCCAAATCGTTCCAATACATTGCTACAGCCTGTCATTCTGAGAAGATGCATGGTGAAAGGAAGTGATTTACTGAATGTCTGTAAAATACATCCACTCTAATTAAGGTTAGGAGGATCCTTAGGTTTGCTCCATACATATTTTATAAGACTGGTTCCATGAGTCCTAGAGATGCACAGACATCTGATTATTGTCCATATTTGCCAGCTTCAGCCAACTCCCATCTTGGAGGTTGTTTGTGAGCACCCCTGTTTGTGCTTTCAGGAAAAGTCATGGGTTCAAACATTGCCTCCAACTTTGGAGCAAGATGAAGAGCTGAGGACATATAATCCTGTGGAAGCTTTGGTGAGCACTGAACTCAGTGATGATCTGTCAGAACAGTTTAATCTCCATCCTGGGTGGGAAAGAAAGTCCAGGATCAAACATTTGGGAAGCTGGGGAGAAGTACTGATCCTCTACTCTCCTCTGAATAAAAATAATGCAAAACAAAACATACTTTCACTATTTACTAAATAGCATATGGATCTGGCTTTTCTTTGCTCTCTCTGGTATGATTTTGCATCACTGCTTGTCTTAGAAAACCATCTACTTCACCCTGGAATATAAAGAATAATGGAAATAGTGCACCTGTAAAAGCACTGTTACCAAACTTCCTTTCACAGTATTTTACCAGCTTTAGTACCTTTCTTCTACCTGCCAGGAAACATGAAAAGGCTTTTTCACACCACCTTTCAAATTTGATTGTTGAGTCATGTTCAGGGCAGAATGCAAGTTGCAAAATATGGCATATCAGTAGTGTCATTTTAGATAACATTGTGTACAACATGCAGAGAAAGCTGTTGCCAACTAGAATTGTGATTGCCAAATAGAATTGCTGAATTATTATGTGGTAGGTTTTCCCACCTGCTCCAACATTACAGGGATAATAAAGATAGACATTTCAGTTGACTTCCCACCAATCAGCTGGGTCATTTTTTGCAAGAGAAGATAATGGCCCAAATATTTTCCTAAGTAGTTCAGTGTGAGGCTGCAAAGCATGAGTTGTTTTTTGGGTTTTTCTCACCAAGCTCAACCACTTTTCATCTCTTCCATGTACATGAAGCTTGGGAGTAGATCAACAGTTCTCTCAAAAAGGGACTCATTCTTTCTGCTATTTCATCCTATGTTTGTTCTCTATATACCAGGCTTGAGGGGAAAACTAGCTGGCAAGAACTCCAGGACACCATGACTTGCACACGCTAGGATGACCATGGCTCTGCCACCGTATGTGCCATTAGACTCTTGCTCAAGGCCAACCACGCACATATGTTATTTGGGGCATTGTAATGACATTTTGTAGTATAAGTCTGAAACATTACTCAGGAATCATTTACTCCTGCAATAGTCAGCTCTCATCTACTTGCTTCAATTCCACGCTCTTTTCATGAGGAGCACTTGGTGAAAAACAGTAATACATTGCYGCGGTGCTCTCAGCAGRGACAGGCGTGTCCCATGGTGGCTCCTACCAGGAAAACAGCTTCTGCAGTTTGTCCCACTGAGATATTTTCCTCAACACAGCAGGTGACAAGGGCAGGTCTGCTCCAAGACTAGCTCGGGCAGGCTCCCAGACACTGGACCAAGGGGCGTGGCAGGGTGAGATAGCTTACGTGACCTTTTCAGAGCTGAAACGGACAGAAAGAAACCATTTCTACCAGGGGGTGGCTTTGTCCAGAGATTTATTTCAGAACAGCATGGAACTTGAACACAGCAAGATTCCCCCAGTAGAACCCCTGACACGTGGCGGGACCCTCCTTTTAACTGGGGGAGAGGGGAAGGAAACGGGCAAAGGTCCCACCAATCCCAGCAGTCCAGGGAGTGGCCCTGGGATTAATGGGCAGGTGAGGGGGAAAACCCCTGCTGGGGAAGGATGGGTCATCCCTATCCCAGCCTATCTCTTTGATGATTCCTTGGAATTTCTTCCAGGGGTGACAGGGAAACCCCTTATATTTAAACCATGGCTTTAGACGAACAGCAGTCTGAGATCAGGGAAAGGGAGGGGAAGGAGGTATTGCCTAATCTGGGGAGGGAAAAGCCTCAGAGGAAAGCTACTCTGAAAACCTTCAGGATAAAGTGAATACACAATGCAACAATACGTGAGCACAAATGAAACAACTCTATTAAGTCTTAATTTAAAAAAATGCATACTGTTTGCTAAACTCAACAACATCACTGACTTCAGCATAGCATAGCCTTTCCTCTCTTTTTTTGTCTGATTTTACAGTACCTTAATGTCCCTTTGTTTCCCAGGGAGTTCCACACACCAACTTGAAAAATCATAGAAAACAGGAACATAAGGAAATTTAGGAGTTTGTCCAATCTCCAAACTTCATGACACATCACTTCACCAATGTAATTTTTGAGACATGATTACTTAAGCAACTCTTGAGATCTTTACCTGATGAAATTTTAATATTTACTCTAAGTCATCTATTTCAATGCTCTGTCACCCCCATAGCTACCAAGCATGTTTTCCAATATCATAACTGTGACTCTCAAATGTAACATCAAGAAATAAACGAATGGGAACCCTCTAGGTAGAAAAGGTTTTATCTCTAGCCTATGATTACCAGACAAGCAAAGAGAAAAAAATACTTACTTCTATCACTGTCTCTTGTAAATATTTGTAAGATCTTTACAGAGAGTAACAGATTTGATCCAGCCGTACTTTCAATCTGTGCTTGAAGTAGTTGGACTTGTCAGTTACTCAGTGCTTTCACAAACAAATACTTCATAAGAAAACAAGGCTTTGGTGCATTGTAATCAAACACATATCCCAACCATGYTTGTCAATATATGCTTTGATTCAAGTATTTTCCAGGTAAACCTTCTAAGCAACTTGCCAGTGCATCAGCATGTCAGAATGTCTCAGTTAGAGCCAAACACCCCTGTGCATAATCAGCAAATCTAACTTTTTGGCCTTCACAGTTTGGCATCACAGTTTAAATTAAGATTTTCCTTGCAAGCCTAAAAAGGTGGACTTAGTTATCAGGGCATGAGCCTTCAGGATTATAACAAGCAAATAGTAGTTTAAACAATAATTACATCATGGCATGAAAGGTCATGTAAACCTATAGTACTGTAAGACTACTGGGTTCACCAGATGTGGAAATGAGACATCAGTGGAGGCAGACTGTTGCCATCTGAGTAACTGAGACATTGCCATAAACCTCAGTCCTGCATGCTGCTGAAAGAACAAAAAAGGGAGGGGAAAAACTTAGAATATTAAATTACGCAATTAGGTATGGCACATTGGATTTCGCAGTCACTATTCTTCTCATGTGTTGCAGAAAAACAATCAAGAACAGATGCTGCTACTCAAGGTGTGAAAATGTCTCAGCACAGGCAAATAGATTTTAAAGGAGGAAAAGGTCTGTCTGATACAACTAACATTTTCATTCATTTGTTGTATTACAGGGAGCTTCCTTCCTTCAGCTTAAGCAATAAATAATTAAATTCATAATTTAAAGAGGAATTCAGTCTGAAATTCATTAAACAATGAACTCTTTTTGCTTGTTCAAGTTTTACTATTTGACTACACTTTTATTCCAAGACTAGCACAGAATGATGTGCTGAGTTACCTAATGGAGTAATTTTTGAGAATTAGATGGGGAAAACACATTCTTCTCCTGTTAAAAACTACACTCTCTATCATCTTGATTTGAAACTATTTAAATGAGGACACTCTGGAATGAGTTTCCTCCTTTTGCAGGCTCAACCAATAAGAAATGAAGACAAGTAAATGTAAGTGAAAAAATAACAGTTTACGRAGAAGCAGAACAGCAATAGGAGAGAAAAAACAGCAAGTACCCATCAGATACAAATCTGCTGAATCTCAGGGGCTGCCCAGAACAAAGAGAGACCAAAAATGCCAAGGACACCCTTTCCCAAGATGCCACTCAGCAGCCAAGCATAGGGATAGAAGGAAAAAAGGAAAGATGGTGTCAAGTCTTCCCCCTACTTGGGGGGAAGAGTTTCACGGAAAAGGAAGCTGGCATGCTCTGATGTTGGCTGAAAACTCAGTCTAGGGCTAGAACCCAGAGGGACTTTGCCTTTCTTACAGCAGGAGATAACAAGAGCAGTCAAGGCCGGGTGGCTGGGCTGGGGTGACTCAGTCTCCTTGACTCAGCCAGGTGCTGTTGGTGTGTTTTGGAGCAGACTGSGTTGGGGCAAAGGTTGTCCTACTTGGCGCGGTGGCAACAGGCAAACCCTGTAGAATTCACTCCAATTCAGCCTCTCTGAGACAAGGAAAAAAATTCTCGATAAACTGAAAGGAGAACCCAAAAAGGAAAAGCCTCTATCCGTGCTGCCTCAGCTCTATAGCAAGAAACCAAGAGCCAAACCAAGTGGACAGAGAGAGAGCTCTGCAAAAACCAATAAGCCAGTGAGGCAAAAATCATGCAGCAAAAGAGACTGAACTGTCCGCCAGAAAAACTTTCAAAAGCCCATGGTACCACCCTCTGACCTCATGATTCTGTTTCTGGCTGCATCTTTGGACTTAGAGTAGTAACAATTTTTGGGTACAGATGGCTGTGGAATCCAATAGTATTTTGGGTTATCCCAGAAAACCTATGGAGCTGTGAGTGGTCCTGTTTGAGCCAAGTAAACAAAAAATGTCTTGTATGTGCTTTTTATAGTACTCACAGGAAAAAAAAAAAGAAGTTTGCATATTGTCAGTTTGTCATATTGTCAAGAATTTCCCCATCTATCTATAATAAGCCAATATTAGGATAAGCAAGGAATTTTTTTAATTTGCTGAGGGCTGGAACAATGCTGGGCTGTCTTGGGTTGCCAAGATGTAACCAAAAAAAGTATGTATTCTATTTCCATTTGTTGGAAWTGGTTGGGCAGGTATTTTTTTTAATCTCTTCTAACTCTGGGAAAGAGGGGCAGGTGTTAATGGCCCAGCTGTTAAAAAACAGGTGGGACAGTGATCTTTATATTTTCCATGACCCTCCAGGGAGATATTTGCTGTTAATAGGGCCATTTAAGGCTCACTGCATGACTGAAAGAATTACATCATCCCATTGTGAGATGCTCCACTCAGTGGGAGGAGCCAAACATTCCCACATGGATAAAAACCTGGAATTCAAACACCAGCTGGTTTTCCCACTGGATTTCCAGAGAGAGACTGGACCCATCTCATCACCACTGAACCCTTGGAAGGAAACTACACTCTCCTACAGGATCATCTCTGCCCCAACAAAACCATATCTGTTACTCCAGGAGGACCTAATTGGACTGCTGCCAGCACCCTGACCAACAGGGTACCAGGTCATATTCTGACTCTGTCAGTATTTTCTTTTTGGTTTTGTTTGTGTTTTGTACTACTACATTTATATATATATATATATATATATATCCCTAGTAAAGAACTGTTATTCCTATTCCCACATCTTTTTGCCTGAAGGCCCTTTAACTTCAAATTTATAATAATTCGGTGGGAGGGGGTTTGCATTCTCCATTGAAAGGCGGGGGGGCTCTGGCCTTTCCSYAGCAGACACTTGTCTTTCTAAACTAAGACATGGGCACAAGTCAGAATCATAAAATTAAGATGACTTGACTGTAGAAATTTCAAAGTTATTAATATAGTGATGTAGAGGAGTTCATTAAGAGAAAAACACAATCTAATTTTGTATGTTGTTTGAAAAATTTCATTCTGTATTAGCCTCTATGAAAATAATTGAAAGGATTCTAGGATGTATAAATCAAACTTATGCCATGTGGTCACTAATTGTGGTCCTTATTGGCTGAGTATCTAACAGAATACCTTTCTGAATTTAGGATGTAGGAAAGTTCCAAAATCATATTAAATCCTCTGAAAGCTCTGCTTTGAATTTATGAAGGGCTATTACTTAGTCCCTTGAAAAATCAGGTCTTCAGTGTTCCTAGCTGGGTGCCTTTCACAGTACATCTGGTCTGTAGCTGGACAAGATAAATCTGGCCATAACAAATCCAATTTGGCCGACCTGGCTCAGTCTAGAAAAGAAATAAAACAAATCCCTGGGTTTGATAGGATAGAACTGAACTTAAACAGGGACCCCCAGCCAACCCTGTTCAAGCCTAGATGCAGACACACCACTGGCCAGAGATCTGAGCAGAGAGAAATCCCAACCAATCAGCTATCTAGACCCAGGAGATTCAAAMCCCCTATAAAAAGAGCAGCCATTATAAACTCACTGCTGTTTGTTGAGGATGCTCGGTGAGTTCATGGCGTTTCTGTCTCCATCTGATGACCCCTACCATAATAGGTGCCCAAAATAAAAGTTAAAACAATAATCTCAAAATTTGTTTTTATATGAAAGAGATTATGGTGATTATGATGATAATGATAACAATGCTCTAAAAACTGTTTTGACAACTGTTTTAAGCAAAAGGAAAAAATTATATGGTGAAATAATTAAAACACTGCTCTAAAAGAAAACGGATGTGCAGTAAATAGGACAGGGATTGTCAATAAAACATCTAAGTCTGACACTGAAAATTAAAGAAGGCTAAAGGTATGAGCTAGAGTCACAGTGCAACTACCAAAAGATTTGCCATTTGTTCAACTCAACATTTCAGAAAAAATTTGCCTCTCTTTCAGATGTAAAGCATTCCTACAGAATTGACTGTGAATGCGCTTTGCTCCAAAGACGCTACCCCATTTCAGGACTCATAGCATACAGAGAAACCATAGCAAGCCCTTGCTGTCTACTACAAAGTGGTGCCCTAGACAACATCTGTCTTAGCAGATAGATCTGACCAATGTAATTGCTGTTGGGAAGCTGACATCCTTACAGGACGGTTTTTAATATGTTGCATTTTGGGATCAGGACTTATCCCACTCTTGGACAAGCCTCAGCAGGGTCCCAAAGACCAAGTCCCAATTGTGACTGAAGCACATGCTTTCTTACTTCTTACTTAGTTTCATCCATAAGGAATCCAGTTYATTTGCTGAAAGGCCAGACCACAAGGTGAACTGAAATGCTGTAAAACCAGACTACCAGGGGATTCATTTCAAGATCACCTTCCTGATCCAAAGAAGCAGACTAATTTTTCTGTGTAACTACATATGTTAAGAGAATCACAGCACTCCATTGGCATGTTGGAACATCAGGGGTCATAATTGTATTAGTCATGCTTTTGGAAAGGGCTTTCTTTTAAGAAACAATTTATTTCTCAGGCACTATTAGTCCAAAAAGTAAAAGTGCTTTTTCCTAAATATCACTATATTTTATAGGAATTTATTTTAGAAACACTATGGAAGTATTCTTCTGATACACCAAAATAAAATATATGTGATGGATAGAGTTAGCTTTTCTTTGTCTATTTCTTTTAACAAATTACCTATCATGCAGTCCTATTGGGATAAAATAGGTGGCTGACTGATGCTCTACAACACTAAGTTTAATGAAGCTGATTTGTGTTGTGCTAAAATATAAAGCCTCTAGGGTGAGGGTAAAATGCTGTAGGCTAGGTACAAGGACTTTGGTGGAAAAGACAGAGATCAAAAGATCGAGTGCAAACTAAGTACTGGCCTCCCTCATTACCACTGAAGATCAAAATCCAAGTTTTACTTTGGGTTTATGGTCAGTCCCGCTGTAAAAGGCGGAGTCCGGGAGGATTCAGGGAGATTTCTTGGATGAAAATGAAGGGCAAAAGCAGTAATACTATATCTGAGAACTGTTTATTGATAAAGAAGGGTAAGTGTCCTTACACCAAAGGGGACAACAAAAGAAAACAGAGAGGGAGAAAGACAGAGAAAGAATAGAAGACAGGGAGAGATCATTACCGCTATCATTACTGCTGTACCCCAGGCACCTTGTTAGCATCAACTCAGCAGATGAAGTGTGTGTGCTGCAAGCTAGGATGCGTCTGTACAGCTCTTGTGAGAGACCAGGTGCAATTTCCAAGCAATAGTGGTGCCGTGTCTCCAGCGCTGGCGAACAACAGCTGTGGGCTGGCTGCTGCGAGCTGGTGCTGCGGACGATGAGGAAAACGTGGTGGCAGACACAGCTGTGGGCTGGGTGCAGGCAGCATCTCGTCCATCAGGGAAACAGTGGAGCACCAGGTTGTCAYGGTAATGACCTGCCTCGTGGAAGTGGTGAAGCAGAGCATGACAGGTGCAGACAGGGAAGGATACCAGAGAGGAAAAGGTGAGGGGGGAGGAGGGCCAAGCTGACCATCCAGTTGGGTCCCCCCTCCGTCCAAGAAACCCAAAGAAAATGGCCCCCATTGTTAAGTGCTTTTATGAATTAAGGCTCCTCCCATAGCTCAATTTTCCAGACTTTTTTTCCCGGGCATCGGTGTATCTGCCCTGCCAGCAAGTGGGGGCTCACTTGCAGCCTCATTGTGGAAGCTTTCTCTGCCCTGATTGGCTGTCAGGTGAAGCCGCCCTGGTGACAGGGCTGCCAGCACATGTACAGCCTCTAGAGTAATTTTTCACTTCAGGTATAACATATTTAAAGGAATGAAGGACTTGTCTTTACAAACTGTGGGTCTGATAGTAAATAAGGCTAGATACTGAGAGATATAAGAAACAATGGGAAGGATTCCACTGATTGATGAATGCAATGAGGGAGATTTTTCTTAACAAACAAACTGTGAGTCTGCTGATAAATAAAGTTAGATTAAAGAAACTATGGGAATGCGAGGAACAACTGCTCACTTTGAAATTTTAAAGGTTTATTAAACCTCAACATAGGGACTGAATAAGGAAAAAGGGAGAGTGCTGGGTACTTAGCTGCAGCCAGAGGCACGTTCACAAAATGGCAGCTCCACCTTTTATACCCCTGGTGTTGCATCAGCCAAATACATTTTCATAAGCAGTCATTATATGTCCCTGGCCCCTCCCAAAGTCTGCCAGTTGACTTTTCTTTGCCCTCCATTTGTGGAGACCTTCTTGCAGTCYTGGAGGTGAGGTGTTATCATGTCAAGCCTCCCCAGCAACGAGGTTTCCCCATTCCCAACTGCCCCATGCAAGGGGCACATGGACACGCCCTCCCTCCACATGTTCCTGACAACCAGACTTGTCCAATGGCAACAACACAGAGGGAGGAAAAGGGGATTAGAGGGAGAACAGAGGATATTCAAAACATACCAACAATAACAGAGTTACACATCAAAATAACTTCATACCTCAACAAAACTTCCCTTAACACACACACAATATTAATCTCTTAATTACAAGAGCCAAACATCATTCTACCCATCTATAACAGAATGAGCCATAAATTCCATAGGAATTCCACTGACTGACACAAGGAAAAGAAAAAAAGGGACGGGGAGTATAGATTAGAAGGAGGTCTTAGGTGTTTCGGGAAGCCTGTACCTCTCAAGTATCTCAACTAATGTGGAAAGAGAAGGGACATGCAGCCAGGAAATTAGGATAAAAAGGAGGCCACGTGTCTTGGTTTGAAAAGACAGGTATCTGCTAGGGGAAGACCGGTGCTCTCCCCTTGCAATGGAGACTGCAAACCCCCTCCCACCAAATTATTATAAATTTGAAATTAAGGGGCTTTCAGGCAAAGATGTGGGAATGSGAATAACAGGATTTTTTTTACTAATGTATATATATATATATATAACAAAACAAGCAAACAAATAAACAACTACAGCATTAATAATAAGACAGAACCAGGAAACCTCGAGGGACCACAAATCCCAGGGCAGTCTGATCTCTGGCTCTGAGGCACCAAGCTGTGACCAGGCTGGTGATGAGGCAGATGGGCAGTTCCTGCAGTGGTGGCTGGAGCAGTAGAGATGTCCTGGCTGAGCAGACGGTGTGAGGTCAGCATTGGCAAAAGCCGCAAGAGCAACGGCRGGGACAGGGTTGGGCCCACTCCAGTGGGGCAGGAGGAGAGCTCAGAAATCCCYGGGCACACGAGCAGATGGTAGTAGGTTTTTTCCAGGAGCGGAGTCGATGGTGACAGTGAAAAACTCCTCTCGCAGCAAGCGAACAGCCTGGGTGACCTCTCTCCTCCAGTGCCAAGGGGAAGAAGTACCCACACCCCAGCTCCCCTGTCCCTTCGGTCTTTCCTTCCCTGGTTTCTTTTGTCTTTGTTAAGTACCGACAATCACCCAGTCGTTAGTGTCTCAGCAACTCGAGGGAAAAAATTCCAAGGGCAAAACAAAACAAAACAAAAACCAAATCTAACCCCCAACACCACGTCCTTTAAAAATCTGGGAGACCACATGGGAAATACCCAGGACCTCTCCCCTTATTCAAATAAAGTTACGGGACATAAATCTCTGGTGTTTGTGGATTAATTTTCCTGACAATATGTTGAGGCATAAATAAAAATCAGATTGGTTCCTCTCAGTTTAGAACAGGATGTCATTACCATCACACTGAGTTATTGGTACAAATCAAGATCAGCCAAAGGTCTTATATTGAAAAGATCAAAATCAGCTGTGGCAGCTTAAATTTTTCTTGCAATTCACCCAAACCATCCCAGAGATGGTTTAACATTACATGAGCTATGAGATAATTGAAGCCCAAGTTCTAATTGGGCAATTAGAGCCAAAGCTGAGGTGAGAATGGACCATATTATAATTCTAAAAAGGCAGACTGGGAGGAGGAGAATGATAACCCAAACAAAACAGTTATAAAGAGCTTATTYTTCCTAATAAGAAGTACAGCATTTCCTGTACTAAATCAAATTAGTAAAGGGATTTCCATCGGGGCTGCAAGATCTGCATAGGCGTGTGGCACAGAAAAATGTACCAGGAAAAAGCATGCTCCTTGTATGCCCCTCTTGTGCCCACTCTATGGTGCTGTTTTGAACGTCTTGCCCACAAAAAGACACATCGGGAGAAAGCGCTTGTCTCCTGGCTTTTTTTGCTACACCAGAAGTGCATGGACAGCTTGGACTCTGTGGCATAGAAAGAGTGGCATTGTTCCTCACGCTGAGGGAAAAGCGTGCCCAGCACACAGTGGCTGTGTGCATCACACACTCTAAAAAGGGGCAAYGAGAAATGCTTACTGCAGAACTTTACTTCTGTCTGGGTCATATGACACAGTGAATGAAGCAGCAGAGCACTGGGCTTGTATCAGCAGAGGACCACCTTGCAGAAGTCTAGCAACAGCTCGTTCATGATCAGACAGAGCTGGAAACAGTCTCGCTGATTGAAAGTGGGATGTCACTCAGCAAATGTGGAGATAAGCAATTTTTTATGCATTCAGTGTGGCAAGCTTCTGCGGAACACAAAACTGACTTAAAGTCCACCAATTCCAAACAGCCTTAAAAGAGCCCTCTGCAGCTCTGCACTCTCCTCTGATAGAGGCGCCATCCTGGTCTTCACTCTCCCAGCTCTCTGGGCAATTTTTGGCAGCTGCACCCATAGCGAAAAGGATGTAGAAAGAAAAGCCAGTGCAGGGCTGCCCCTCTCCCATTGCAAGCCCAAGGGTTTCTGCTGAGGGCCGCAGAAGGAGTAGGTAGCGGCAAAAGCAAGTCTTTGGCAAGCCTCATCTTTACTTTCTTTCTGTGTTTTTATCTTTTCTGGAGCAAGAACCATCCCAAATCCAAGCATGTGCAGCAGGACACCACCTAGTCTACCAAAGTCCTGTGGTACTTACCTCAAGTGCAGCTCCAAAACTAAAAAAAAAACCAGCAACTTTTCTCACACAAAAGCAGTCAGGACAGAAAGCTGGCCCACATCTTCTCCTGGCAGCCTTTCAACAGAATCACGATCCCTGGGGCTATGTTTGTCTTACTATCTACACTTATCAGCACCTTCTCTCACTTTCTCCAGAGCCCAGCACTTGCTCCCTGACAGAAGCAAAAAGTTTCTATTGAGCACCTAAACTAAACTACTTAACAATTTCAAATGAAAAACACTCAGGAGTTTGTTTGGTTCAGAAAAGCAGATTTTATTTCAAATAGCAGCATACACATACAACATTTTCAAAATATACATATCTGAAAACAAGAGACTGCATTTCATTAACCACCTTGCTGTGGTTTATCAACTTGAATTATATTTGGAACCAGGTGGAGTTTCCGCACCATGGCCTTCCTATGAGTTGGGTGCTCTCATGTTTCATCATTGGCATAATTGTGCAAAATAACAGTAACTGCCAGTACCTCATGGTAAACAGACAAGCTGTGTGGGTTCTATCACCTGGAGGTTCCAGCTACCTAAGTATTTTAAATACAGAAATGTTATTTTTAACAGGTATGGCAAATAATGAACTTCTGGGAAACATCTAATGCACATCATAGACAAGTTTGACTGGCTGTATGCATCTCTGAAGGAAGGTTCTTGAACCACAACTAATTCCAACAGAAGTAAGACAGCAGCATTTTGGTAAGAAAAAAAGACAACCTTTCCTAAAACTCTTTCCTTTTATTTAGATGCAGAACAAAGATTAAAATAATCAAAAGTTGCTGACATTTCTATAAAGGTATGATTGCATTACCAATTTTTTTTGTTTTACCATAGCTTAAGAAGTGTCAGAATATGCTACATATAAATATCCTAAGCCATCCACCATTTATTAATTCACCATTTAATAATTTTCTACATAAATCTGCTTAAAATATTATTTAAATATAACATTTTACTATGAAAAAAAGAACACATCATCATAAGATTCAGCTTGCAGCTAATTTTCAGTGCACTAGAACACAATGAAGCTGCTCAAATTATGGCAAAAAACTTTGTTTTCTTATTGTGGGGGTTGTGTTTGAAAAACACATGCAAACAGATTAAGAATAAATGGTGATCACTTCACGTCCACTGCCTCGGACTAGGAGAACTCTATCTAGACCTTCTGTCAGAACTTCGAGAAATTCCATATCTGAAATACCATTTGGTCAAGGAATTTATTCAGAAGAGAAACAAAATACCTAGTAATCACTCAAAAAGTCTGACTTATAATGCAAAAACAGAGTTTAAAAATTTAATCAGAGAGCTTTCCTGTGTCACCCTTTACTGTTACCTGGTTATTCAAGTGGAAGTGAGGCCTAACTTGGGGAAAAATCCTAGTTTTACCCTACTCACCTACAAAAAATTGTAAGAGTAAGAAATTTTTTAACTAGTTACAAGTTAAGGAATCCTCTGTAATAATAGCCCCTCCCCCAATCAAGATTTTTAAAATCTTTTATTTTTTAACTCTCTTTGTGTCATTTTCTTAAAGACAGACTAATGCTTACCATACTTACTAATGGTTATCCCAACAGGTAATGGCAGAATCTCAAAAATGAAATTCTCAGTTTCAAGAAATATGGAATCAGTACAGTAGAGGATACAGTTTTCATCCCCTTTTCTGTTTTTAGGAGGTCCAGGCATATTCAGGAGAACTAGCTGAGCGTGCTGTGATTTATTAAGCACTACTCCATTGAGCTTCACAGCAGTGTGCATTCTTCTCACATTTGACTGATTCCTAGCATGCAAAGAAACATCTTTAAGCATTGTCATATTACTTATGTAATTGTATCTTATGTTATTTGATATTATAAGTATGTAAAACAAGTTMTTTTCACAGACACTAGTATTTGTACATATAAAAAATAAATAAAACAGAGTACTTTTGACAAGAGCATTTAACTCTGAAATTCAAGCAGTTCTTGACAAGTAAATTGTCAGAATGCACAAATCTTTCAGTTATCTATTATCTTTTATCAAGATGAATCAAACCCTTGGTTTCAATAGATATTAAAGGTCAGATAAGAACCACTAAGAATCCCGTTTATTCCAAATTTGCCCTAAAGCAGGACAATGACTTCTATAATAAAGTAACTGGATTTATACAAGAATTTCCAAACAATGAAATGACAGGAATGCAATKAAAAGATCACAGTATTTATGTTGTACAGTACAAGATTTTACTCATGGTCCTTTGGAAACATTACTAAATTCTATAAGCTGGTGAAGACAATTCAGAAACACCACAGAATTTCAAAAAAATTGCTAGCTTCTCATTTCGCAACAGTAAGGCAGTAAGCAGTGAACTGAAATTGAGCTTATCCCTTTACGTTATCAAAATTTCCTACTATTTTCTTTGCTGCATATAAAAGTAAAATTGTTGTAGATTTGTGCACAAGAAGAAAAACTGCTAGGATTGAAAAAATGCCCTTACTTTAGTATCTCTCTTGTATGGTTTAGTGATTTTTCAGAACAAAATAAAAGAACAGTTTCCTTACAGTTCCTGAGAAGGAGCTATCTGTGTAAAGTTAGCCAAGTCTGGAAATAAGTAATACGCTACAGTGTGACCAAAATATTCAAACTCTACCTTAGTCCATTTATCCAAAAGAACTGTTGCCTAAAAGTAGGGTTTTTTAAAAAAATAAATAGTTAAAAGGCATTTGGCCTGAAATTTAGAGGCCAGTGGAAACCAGCCTGATCAATTAAATTGATTCTTCATGCTCTGCTCCCTCCCATCTTCCCCCTACAAGAGAATGACATTTTTAAACTGAGTTTAAAATCCCCCTTCTGGGGGATTTTCTATCATGGTAGCCATCTATCCTAAGAACCAATTGTACAAAAACTGTATATGGAACAAAGGAATGCATGAAGCTCTGTTTTTTAGAAGCAGATTTGCATTTTGAGAAGACCAAATGAACTATGATGAGAGGCAAGATTGTGTAACTGAGATGCATAAATATTAAAACTTTAGTTTAACATTGTTAAACTAAAAATAAAATGCAGGGTATAACTTTGTGACAGAGTGGGCAAAAATTCAGCACTGAAATAAAGGCTGGTTTTGTATAAAATGTGAACTGAGACTGACATCACTTATCCTTCAAGTATTGGTAGAACTGAAATCATACAAAGAAGACAAAGTAAACTTCCAAAATTTTCATAAGGAGCTCAATTTGTTAAGCAGATAAAATTAAGAAAATGCTGAACTCTGAAAAAAGCAGAGCAATCAAGTGAGTTTCACTCAGGAGACACAGTATTCAATTTTTGTGTGCTGTCACACCCAATGTATGTCTGAATTTATGTTATTTCTACACATGCATGGGTTGGTAGAAGGCAGGCAAGAACTGACTTTTGATGAAATATGAAAGTTACCTTTGTGAACAAATATTCTCTATTGTCCAAGTAGTTCTAATATAATGGGAGGCTATTCTTCCAGAACAAAAGTACATTCATTTTTTAATGTAGTTAAATAGAACATTAACTATTATGCTGGTGCAGAGAAGTGCTGTCAAGTTTTATACGCTTACAGAAATTATAACGCATGTTTTGTGACTTACCTTGAATAGAAAGTTGATCTTATTTAAGAGAAGATTAATAAGTCACAATTATGAATATTTGTTCAGTGATGTGCTAAATCACAGTATATTAAACAAGGAACAAAAGAATACATGCATTGCAAATTATAATTTAGAAGCATGCATAGAATGTACAAGATCACAAGAACCAGGGAACCTAGCCTATTTTATTTAAGTGAAGTGAAATTTAGACTTACAGATTTCCCCATTCTCTACGTGAAAGGGAAGCAAATGCATAGGAAAAAAATATGGCATCAGGTACATTTTAAAGTCAACAATATTAATATACTGTACAGGCACACCAAGTTTGAACTTAGTTAGGTAATTTCTACCTAACTACACACAGTAGCCTTAAAATAATTATATCTGAAATCAGTGTCTTGCACAATTCCATAGTAGCAATAAGAAATGTTTCAAAGATATAAATTCTAAAACCCCCTAATGATTAGAGTATATATGCAGCCTAGGACAATGCTTTGGAGCATGAGCACAGTAATTTTTGGAATGTGCAGAAGGCAAACAGTTTCTAAAGAGCTCAAAGCAAATCCACAAAGCAATTTTGCTACTTTTTTAGGACTTTAAGGTACAATTTCAAATATGCTTTCTAACTGCACTGCCTACAAGTCCTATATTTAAGATGTGTTTCATTTAGGTATTAAGATTTCCCCTCACATCCACAATTTTGGTTTGTTCATGCGCAGAAAATAATTTCAGCTATGCTTCTAAGTGTATTCTTCCGGAACTAAGCACATGAATGCTTAAAATCACAACATGTAGAAACAAATATTTCCCTGATTTCCCTCTGTCATTGTTTTTGTGTTTACTACATTGCTTTGACACAAGGAGTAGATCTTATCTATTTAAGAAAAAGACATTAAGGAATATTTTAAAAGGAAATACTTAATTTAGCAAGACATATATATTTACACACGTTTTATATTTCTTTAATTCACAGGATGAGGGCTGAATGTCCATTAAAAAACCAACCAAACAAAAAAAAAAATCTCCAACCCCCTCTCTTCCCAACAAAACACCCTCCACAGCCAAAAAACATGCACCCAAAATAAAAAATGTAAGCTAAATGTCTTGAAAGACTATCTGCTTCTTTGGTTCTCGATCTAATAATAAACACAAAAAAAAATACAGGGACATATACACTAATTTTTCACCCACAGGAAGAAAGAAAAAGTTATCATTAAGCTTTTTAACACATATGCTTTCTGATACAATACAGAAATTGAGCTTACAGCTTAAAGTCTCCACTCACAACATTCTTGTGAATGACTCTTTACAGTCATTACACCCAAGTCCATGTTATTTTCATAAGGATGCCATTTAAGTGCATGAAAAGTAATTTTTGTATTCAATTTTAAATAAAGCAGAATCTCTTAAAAAAACAAAACCCAGATAAAACAACCAACCAAACCCTCCCCACCATAAAATACACACAATGAAATAAAAAGCTCAAAATACCACATGTATACTTACGGCTTCATGTTGAAAATATCTTTAAAGCCAGACACATTTGAATCCTTGTTTTTATGCTTTTCTGCAACAAACTTTTCTTTGGTCCAGGTCATTTGCACTTTCTCTGGCAGAGCAGCAGCCACACTTGCTTCAACTGCTGGAGCAGAGCGCGAGGCAGTGTTTTTATCATGGATAAGCTGGGCCTGACCACAAAACAAATAATCAACCCAAGATTCAGCCAAAACCAGCATTTGCAAGTATATGTTACTAAAATTTTGAAAAGCAGTTACACAGCAGTAGAACCAAAGAAGCTAAAGAAAAATGCACTTTACTTTGAGAACAAGTATGAGACTACTGTGACTTCACAATGAAGTGAAATTGCTTGTAAAAATCTTCTTATTTGTTTATATTTGAAAGACTACATATTGTCTGGAACATTCCTTTTGCAATGAACTGAAGTGAGGTTGAATTCCACCAGAGAGTAATTTATTAACACCAGGATGTTTTGACAATGAAAAACTTGAAAGCCAGTATTCTCATTGCTGAGGAGTTACATTAGATATTGTGGCAAATATTGTCAATTTCGCATGYCTTTAGCTGAACTACGACATGACTCTCAGGATGCCAGTATAGGACTGGTTTGAACTGAAGACTAGCTATGTATTTAGATTATTACATTAGATTATTTATGCCTGCAAGAGCATATTACATAACAAATTCAACCAATCTAGCCATGAAGAAGCCTTCTCTTCCCTTTTAACAGTAGAAACTCAAATCAAGAACATAAAAGCACATATGCATGTGGGAAGAATATTGTGTTTTCTATTTTAAATTCCCCTTGCTTTGAAAGAAAAAAATATTAATATTTAACATATTATTTACTTACTTTCCCTCATAATACTGTGCTCATAGATCTCTCTATTTCCATCAAATGCAACACAAATACAGTACCTTAGACTCTAATATTTTTAAGTGAATTAGTATTTGGGGATAGGATTCTTTTTGTGCTTTGGAGTTTTCTCGTTTGGAGGTGCTATTTCTTTTTTCCTGTGATTCTTTGTTGGTTTACTTTTTGTTTAAGATATTAAACAGTTCTGAAAGCTATTCAGAGACTTGTTAAATCATGAGTTGAAGCTCCTGTTCCATTTGGGAACCTCTTTTATTCACATGTTAGACACAGTCATGGTCCCTCCATATACCTGGTAATTAAGAATTTCATGCAGGTCAATAAAAAGCATGAATAAAATCCAAGCAGATGAGAACGCTACTTTCGTTCCCAGAAAAACAAGTCCTCTAGTGGTTCATATACTGTAATTGCAGGTGGTTTTAAATGCCTTTGAGCTTTGGTATATTCCCTAAATTATTTCCTAGTCTCTATATTTCAGGATTCTCAGATTCTGGAGTTCAGTTCTGAGGTCCATATATACATCTCTTAGTATGATCATTTTCCTACGTTCACAAATGATTAAATGATGAGTCAAGACTACAAATCAGAAGTTACTGTGAATACAGTTCTATCACGAGAATTAAAAAAGCTAACAAATACATGCCAATATTGTAAATACCATGAAGCAGTATCCAGTGGTCTAAAATTTCAAAGGAACAACTGTAAGACGAGTTCAGTACAACTATGCTTCAATGAAGAAAATTAGCCATTTTTAGAAAGACAGTGAGACCAAGAGAAATTCTGGACCTATAATACATGCTAATAAAAATGCAAACACAAAAGCACATTTTGGTTAGTGCTATTTTGATTCTAAATTCAATTAATGAAACACAACGCATTACTCTCTAACTCCATGACAAAAGGGACTACAAAGGTATACAGCACTTCTACAAACTAGGCTACACATTTTACATATGAGCATCACTTCAAGTGCACACTAAACTCATTGATTACATCAGTGAATTTCCTTTTAATGTCACCACACAGAATGCAGTAATGACATATATGAGTTAATAACAGCTTGTGCTCCTTAACAGGCTCTGAATGTATTCCACACTGATGCTCAAATGTTTTGCAAATCAACACTCTACCAAAACAAGGAAACTCTTAAAATCTGTTTAAATAAAAAATAATTTCTTTCCTCACATAACTTTAACCTTGAAAGTGAAACTTGTAGAGAAACACCATGTAGTTATGAAAGTTTTTGACTAGTTAGAAACTGATTAGAAGCCACAGCCAAAAGATAGTACTTTCAAAATTTTCATGGAACATCCTGCCAGGACAAAGTTCCTACCTCCCTTTCTCTTTCATTCTTTGATAGCTGCATCTGTTTTAGCATCTGAGATCGCTGTTCCATCATAAGTGTCTTCTCATATGTGAACGCAGAAATATCATTTTCAAACTGCAAAAGAAATTGGCATTAGAAACACCAGAAGAAAAGTACTATTTAGAAGAACAACATTTAGACAGTGTATCTCTCATACCTGTATTCATTTGGTGGTCCTGGATGTATTCATGGCATTAGAGTAATACTAGGCATATAATTGATCAATCACCTCTGTCCTCACTCTTAAAACCTAATCTTCAAACAGCAATTTCATACATTGCATTATTCTACTGTAACACTATTTTTGTGGTTTTATCTACATTTTAGGTACTTGGAACAGACTTCCCACTATTCTGTTCCAACTACAAGTGAGAGTTGAAAGCACTTACTTAAACTGGGTCTGCATTGCTGCCACCTGAGCATATATATACACTTGTTTTCTTAAAAACTGTAACTGTTAGGCACAAATAACACATTATCCTTTTCATCAGTGAGAAATGTTCATAAACATAAGCCATTAGCAAGAAATTCTGGCATATAGCCTCATATTAGCTCGAAACTAAAATACAACATCAAAATCTATAGCAGTCACTTGTGTTGTCACTGACTTGTAACGTATCTCTTATCCTCTGGAAGATTCTCAGAATTAAATATTAACCCACAGAAGAGAACAAGAAATTTTATTTCTGTAGTGGTTAAACCCCAGCCAGCAACCAAGGCCCATGCAGACTCTCCGCCCCCCACAAGTGAGTTTGGGAGAGAATCAGAAGGATAAAAGTTAGGGAACTCATGGGTTGAGATAAAGACATTTTAATAGGAAAAGCAAAAATTGTGCACACAAGCAAAGCAAAACAAAGAATCAATTCACTGCTTCCCATGGGCAGATCCCCATCATTCATAATGGTTACCTGGGAAGACAAACGGCATCACTCCAGACATTCCCTCCTTCCCTCTTCTCACCAACTTATATACTGAGCATGATGTCATATGTTCTGGAATATCCCTTTTGTCAGTTTGGGACACCTGTCCCAACTGTGTCTCCTCCCAACCTCCCCCAAATTCCTTGCCAGTGTGGCAGTATGAAAAGCAGAAAAGATCTTGGCTCTGTGTAAGCCTTGCTTCACAATAACAACAACATCTCAATATTATCAATGCTGTGCTCAGCACAAATACAAAACACAGCCCCATACCAGCCACCACGAAGAAAATTAAACCCCAGCTGAAACAAGTACAACTTTCTATACTGTCTTCTGCTCAAAATTCAACCAAGGCTGAGCCTTTTCATAGCACTTTGTGTTCTTTCAACTGTACATGCCACAGCATTTGAGACTTTTATGTTTAGAGGTCTAAGCAAAGAACAGTAAATTCTACTTTTTTCCTAAGTAATTAAAACAATTCTAAAAATTGTTTTATGACTGATCAGCATGATAAACCTTTTAAAATAAGTTCTGGTGATTGCAAAAACTAGAGGTGGCAGAAGTTTTGAACCAGTTTACTCATCTTCATCCCGCTTCAGAATGAATAAAAGTTTTGGTAGGGTTTTTTTTTCCCTCATGAGTCTTACTTAGGACATTATGCTAGTTGCTTTTTAGTGCAGGAAATTACATCCTTAGTTTCCAAAAGAAGTGGGCCTAGACAGAGTATAGCTTTTGTCCTTTCTCTTAAACAGTTTATGATCCATATTTTAAAAAGTTACAAAATCCATTTTGTCACTACCTTAACTTGTGAAACTGTAGCTATACTGTCCTGCTGTTCAGAGATGGCTGAGGCTGGCGATGCCAAGAACAAATCTCATTTGAGCCTAGGGATTCCTTACTCCAGAGAGGTATTCTTACAGCAGTTGGAGACACAGACAAGTACATCTTGTCTCATACCATATGTCATAGCTTATTAGATTAAGCAAATTCAGCCCCCCATTTCACTGCTTGCTAAAAATTCAATCTTTTTCCTTCCTGAATGAACCAGCTCTATGGACTAGTTATCATAAATAAAATAAGAATTAACACATAAAACATCTCAAACTCTACTTGACAAACCCATTAAACTCACCACCACATACACTAGCATTGTGACATGGTAGCATAACAGTGTTTAACTTCTTGCACTTTGTGGGACTGCAATCTTTCAATTTCTATATTTAGGCTAATATCCCTTTATTTGAAAAAAGCTAAATCTGTTTTCCCAAGTTTAGTCCCAGATGCAACTTAAAAATATGTAGTAACAAACCATTTCAACAACTTCCACTTGAGCATTCAGTCTAAGGTGGTATAAGAACATCTGAAGATCCTTCTTCATTTGAATGCTATTATCATCCATTTGAGCGACAGTGAAGATACGCATTTTACATTTTCTCCAAACCTACAAAAAGGATACATTATAACAGTTTGTAACACAGTGATTGC
Organism: Alauda arvensis; assembly: GCA_902810485.1. Classification (NCBI taxonomy): domain Eukaryota; kingdom Metazoa; phylum Chordata; class Aves; order Passeriformes; family Alaudidae; genus Alauda; species Alauda arvensis. The sequence continues at coordinate 524,853 of CADDXX010000360.1, read as the reverse complement.
TATTACCATGCATAATTTGAACAAGGTGAAATTGCTTAGAACCATTGAGTGCTAGAAAATTAAATCCCAGCCATTTTCTGTTGTCCTTGCCTTGTGTTGTCGAAGGAGAAAAGGCAGCAACATGAGCATACCACCATCATGAACAATCCACCACACATCTATATTTCCTTCAGTAAAACGTTCTTGATTTGTCGGAAATAAATCAATGTTTTTAGCCACCAAAAGCGCTTGTTGAGCTGTAGTTGTTTCTCGTACAGTATCTGTGAGGGAAAACAAGACATTTAATCACAAACTCCTGGTTTTCATACACAGATTTTGGTTTTGTTTTAAATTCAAAAGTTTAAATCCTCCCAGATTCTGCTGCAGAAGAGGAATACCCTAGGTGTCTTGGCAAAAGAGGAGTATCCTAGGGCTCTTGGTTCCAGCTGGGACAWGGTTAATTGTTGCAATAGCAAAGAGGGGTGTGTCTAGGACTTAGAGGTTACTCTACACTACTTCATTCATTTGCTGAAAACAGGGGGGACCACCTTCCAAAGAGAAGAGGCTCCTTCTGGTCAAATAAGCATGGTGCTGGTTCTGAGCTGGAGGTAGTGGTTGGGTGGCACCAGTTCCAAAGCAGAGGGAGAGATGGGGGTGGCATGGCCATGATCAGGTGGAGCTTCAGGGTGAGCATTTTTGCATGTGCATCATTCTCTCTTTTGTACACTTTTTGTTTTTAACATTGTCGCTGTTTCCAGTAAATTGTTCTTAACCTATGATCTTTACCTTTTGTGCCTCCAATTCCCCTCTCCAAGCAGACAGAGGGAAGAGGAAAAGTGAGTGAGCAGCAGCATGATTTGGAGTGTGTCAGTGGGAACACTAAATTAGGGAGTACTATTCCTAAGCCACAACAATCTATTTGGTGTCTGATGTGAGGCACAATGGGATGAGATAACAGACTGCCCAGAGCAGGTCGAAAACAAATTTGATCTAGGCATTTATTGGTTTGGTATGGAGCCACTGGTGGCAATGTTGCTTGGTCTGTTCATGTGGGAGTGGTAGCTAATCCTGTATATATTCCTGTATATGCTCCTTACGATATATTTCAGAGTAGGAAGAGGGATCAGGATTTCTTTGCTGATGCACTGAGGGATGTCAGTTTATGACATGATAACATCAAGGGCAATGATGATCATTTGGGATATATTTTGACTGTTGCTCTCCTACTCTTACCTTGGGCACTACCTTTGCATGTTTACTAATCATACACACTCTGTGGGGGAACAGGGGAGGATAATTTTCCACAGCTTTTCACCCCCTTTTCCTGGCTTTTTCCACCCCCTTCAGCCTGTTACATTCTGACAATTCTGAATTCCATTTAGATGTTAAGGAAATCATATTCTTGGTGCTAAGCCTGCCAGGTTTTTTCAGTCTACACCACATTTAGAGTGAAGGAGTTTTCTAGAGAGGTTATTCAGAGATCTGTCCTAAGGGTGTATAGTCATGAGTGACATGGAAGGTAGGAGAAAATGGGTCAGCTTTTGAAGGATTATTCTGTTCCAGTGGTTTGGACCTTCACTCCTGAACAACTAGAGGACCCTGGTAAAGTAACAGAATACTTGACAGAAAAATGCTGTGGTCCAGGGAGGTGTGAAGTTTTGCAACATACTGGGCCTTGGCTACTATTTATTGTATTTTCTGCAATACTAGACAGCAGTGTCAGGGGGAAGAGGAGGAAAGCAGACTGACAGGCACTGCGACCACTCAAACTTCAGCTGAACCAGATGAACAACCTGTGGCAGTAGCAGCTGCCCTTATATAGAAAAAGAAATCCAAGACAAAATCAGTTCACTTAGTGAAGGATGAATAGGAAGGAGAGCCCTCACAACAGAATGAACAGGCAGGGCCAGAGATGATCACCCAGTCCCTGTCCAGGTAAGCTGCAAGATATGCAAAAACAAATTTCAGCTACCAGTCAGGAGAAAGGTATCCAGTACATGAGAGAATTAGCTGTGCCTGTGCTGAAGGCAATCTATAGGGATTCAAATAACAAAGAGTCCCCTGTAGATCCAGATGAAGTCCATTGTACAAAAACCACATGGAAGAAATTTGTACAGCATGTTCCATCACTATGCCAACTCACTGGCAATGATGTCAATGAAAGGAGAACAAACAGTGCTTCAAGCAACTATCTGACTCCAACAATACGAAGATCATCTTTTTCCCTCCCTAATGACCTGTGCCTTGGCCATCCAAGCTGCTGTATGAAGTCCTATGTGGTGAGTCACAGAAGCTATTGACGGACAAAGTGGATCAAATCAGGTTGCAGAGCTGAACGCCATCCAGCTGGCTTAAAATATAACTGAACAAAACTGAACATTCTAGCTGACTCACTGAAGGTAGCAAATGCTCAATGGGGATGGCTAGAACTGTGGAAAAAGACCTGTAAAGCCACCTGGGCTGCTGAATTGTGGCAAGACATCACTGCCTGGGTAAAGAAGTTGGCTGTAAAAGCATGCCATGTAGATACACATATACCCAGGTTATTGAAGTACATTGCAACACTAGGCAAGTGCATTGGTGTCCTAGGGTGACTTTATGATGCTTGTATCCCCAAATCATCTGTTCTGTCTGTGTTAGATATTGTGTTCTGTAGCTTTAAGACTGGTTCTGAGAGCGAAGGGGGAGAAAAGAGAAGCACGCAGTTTGTTTTCAGAAAAGCAGCACACTCCTACGCATTCCAGCTCCTGGACTGTTTGTCTGAAGCACGGACAGGCAGTGGGACAGAGATCTCCTTTGCTTTTAGTTAGTTTTAGCTAGCTAGGGCAGAGAAGCTTCCTGGACCGTTTAAACCTGCTGTGGACTGAAAAAACCAATGAGAGTGAGAGCACCTGGAGTCCACACTAGTGGTCCACCAGGGCCCAGGATGGCATTTTTCAGTGCCAGAGAGACTGATAACAGACTGAGTGAGCCAAGCTCCCACAGCAAGGACATTCTAAATTTTGCCAGGTTTTATTGTTTCATATTATTCATTTTTATGTTTGTAGGCACTTTGTTAAATAAATACTTTTTTCCACTCCTCTCTAAGGAGATTTTTTTTCCCAAATCAATAGTGGGGAGGGGCCATTTCAGTTTGCTTTCCAGCAGGACCCTGTCCTGGGGTGATGCTATGATGTTTGTATCCCCAGTCGTCTGTTGAATTTGTGTGGGATGTTGTACTCTGTGCACCGTGGTGTTGGGTCTGGTGGGAGGGGGAGGCACAGTTTTTTCAGAGGCTCTGCTCCTCTGAGTGACCTTGAGCATMTGGAGTTCTTGATAACACACAGTATGAGACAGAGAAGTTTTTTTCTTTTTTCTCTTTTGGCAGCTTGTTTTTGCTTCTGCTTCTTTAGTTAGTAAGGGTAGCTAGCTAGTTTTTTTCCTTCGACTTTTTTTTATTTCCTTTTTTCGCCTTTCCCTGGAATTGTTCTAATCTCTCTGGACTGAGAACACGGGGGAGCGCCAGAGGGCTCACACCTGGGACCCACCAAGATCCACCTTGTGCAGCAACTTCTCCTGGCACCAGAGAGACTGAGAACACAGCCACCATCTTCAGGGGGAACCTTCTTTCTGAATTTCGTCATCTCTCCAAAGCAGCACAAAGTCCTTGTCATCGGGTATTGTTCAATTTATTGTGCTGGGGAGTGCTTGGCTTCTTGAATAAACAGGTTTTTTCCACTTCTCTCTGAGGAAGTTATTCCCGAACCGGCTGCAGGGGGGAAAGGAGGGAGAGCCCCTTAGGAGGTATTCTCCCAAAGTTGCCCTAAACCAGAACAGACCCCTATTTGGAGGTTTCCTCCTAAATTTGCCCTAAACCAGGACAATTGGGCAGCCACGAATGAAGTTTCTCAGGTGGATGTGGCCTGACAATGTAGGCTGAATTATTTGTGGCTCAGTGGGCCAATGATATCTTAGGTCATCAGGAAACAGATACAACATATTCATGGGCCTGTGATCAAGAAGTGGACTTAACCATGGACAGTGAGTATGGACTATGACAGACACAACAGTTGTGAGCTCCTGATGCAGCTTGCAACCAGCCCTCTCGCTCTGGAAGACGCTTAGAACCCGCAGTCATGTACTAAATGAACTCAAGAGACATCTTGGAGGAATGGATATTGACTGTGCAAATGATACTTGTTTGTGTGCATGTATACATGTGTATATGTAAATATATGTATCTATACACATATATTGATATATATTATATATATATATATACACACAATATATAATTATAGGTTGGAAGATGTAGGCTCTGAGTATGACATAAATGGAATAGAATACAGGGTGGATAATGTTTTGCTTCTGGTCAGGACAGGGTTAATTTTTGCAACAACCAGGAGGGGGCATGGCTAGGACCCAGAGGTTATTCTATACCACCTCAGGTCTTGCCAGAGGCAGGGATAAGTGAATCTCTCCCAAGAAGGGATTTCTGCTGTTTGAATAAGGATGGGGCTGGTTCAAAGCCAGAAGGAAAGGCAGAGTGGCACCAGTTTTGAGCCAGAGGGAGTGGTTGGGGTGGCATGGCTGTGGTTGGGTCAAGCTCCATTGTGGACATTTTTGCATGTCAATCACTCTCTTTTGTATACTTTTTGTTATTAACACTGTTGCTCTTACTGCTCATTTTGTTATCTCATTGCTGTTTCCACTAAATTGTTCTTATCTCAATCTGCGATCTTTATTTTTCTCAACCAACCCAGCTTAAGGGAGGTGGGGGAGGAGGAAGGAGGGCGAGCAAGCAGCAGTGTGGTTTGGGAAGTTTCAGTGGGAGCACTAAATTGCTGAGTAGCATTCATAAACCATGACACCCATTTTAGTGACCAACCTGCTTAGAAGAAGAAAAAAAAGCAAACCCATGGTTGAAGAGGGCTGAGAAAACCCACTCCAGATGAAATCAGATATGGATAAACATTCAAGTGTTCATCAGATGTTCAGTAGCACATTTTCTCCATACAGCAAATACATTAGTTACACAGTTGAATTACAAAAGCAAATGAGAAAGTCAATAAACACATACCAACAAAATTTTTCCATGAGAAACGATTTTCTGTCTGCTTCCATGACTGTGGCCAACCCATCAGGACTGTGTTGTGCTTCATCCCTCCTAAACCAGCTGACTGAATCAAATAGGATATTCCATCTCTGAAGTTAGGAGATACCACAATCTGGCAAAATCCTTTAGTCTTTTCTGCACCCATTAAGGCTTTAACATTCTGCAACAGGAAAATGACACATAGGGAAATACAAATCATCAACTCTGAGGGTTTATCAGTTTAAATAGATAATTTTTTTTAAAGACAGAAGAAATCTTTATTTCCTACAGGTCTCCTAGAAACACTTTCTAGTTAAAATTTTCCAGAACCAATGAGGCATGCAGATGCTGAAACTTTTATAATTCATCTTCATTTCTACTTAAAAAGCAATAGTTTCCTGAATCTTAACACCAGGTTTGACTTTCTAGAGAACCGATGGATTAGGCCTCCCTTAAACTCATTCATTTTCCATGTCTCAGAAAAACAGCTAAGTTAGGCCACCTACAAATAACGTTTCCAATTCTACTGGGTAAACAGTTTCTGTTTAAAGACTTTTTTCTGTTTTCTTTCATAGGCCTGATTTTGTATTCTTTGTCTTGTTTCTACTCATACATGTTGATAGTAACAGCTCAGTAACAACTACTTTCACAATATAGCATGGCTGGACTTTTCAACTTGTTTTCAAGTTAATTGGTATCTTGGAACCTTTTCATATGATGTCACATCTATCTTTATACTTTGTTATTTTAAAAACCACTATGGATAAGCCTGAATACCAAGAGGAAGAAAAAAGAAATTTGGGAGGAAACAGGCTGGAGGAAATGAGCAGGAGGAAACTAGCTATGTTAGCTAGTCCATTTCAAGATTTTAAGAAATAAAAGGTCTGAAAAAATTCACAGGGGTTTTTACACAATTTTGAAGACTACTCAATCAAAATAGTAGATATATCAACTGGTATCTTTTGAACAACATTGCAGAAATTAACCAATATTGAGGATACAACGGCAACCAAAACCTACTTTTGGACATTTCAATAAAATACAGGAAACCTAATACCTTCTCCAAACATTTCCCCGTCCATAAAGATAGGAGTAAGAGAGTTTGCATAGTCAAGTAAATACAAGTATTATTATTATTAAAGAAATATTGAAACGAAATTCACTTGTGTTTGTAAGCATAGTTGGATGTAATTTTAAATTATATGACAACTTACTATTTTTTTTCCTACCTATCTTACTGTCTCTGTAGATATGGTATACATAGAAAAATAAAATAAAGGATCACAAGAAGGACCTTGTTCTCAGTTTTCCAGCAAGGACTACTCCTAATCCTAATTCTGATATGTATTTCCAGAAGGATGTAGAAAATCATATAATGAGGATGATATTATGCTGAACACTTGCATTTGTTAGTCAAACATTAAATTTTTTGTTAAATATATGCTCTTTTCTTTATAAGATAATTTGTTAAATTTGGTGCTTGTTTTGTGGGTTTTTCTGTATGGGTTTTTTTGGGAGGTTTCTTTGGGGGTGTTTGTGTGTGTGGGCTTTTTGTTTTGTTTTGGGAGGGGTTAATTTTTTTTTTAATGTAATTTGATTGTAAGCCCAGGGTGCTCAATATTGAAGAAAAAGCTAAGAAGTATCAGTATTGTCTTATCCTATTAGAAAATTTTATAAAACATTTTGCTACACACACCAATCCATTCTTTCTATATAATCACTGATTGTGCTGAAAGTAAAAATAGATGTTCTATCCAATATTTTACAACAGTCTGTTCTCATTCAGTGTATGAGTTATCCAGATCCAGATTCAACATTTAACTACTAATGTAAATTACAAGCATTTGTAAGCTCTCTTTTACATACCTCTTCAGCTTTCTGAGTTTCTGTACATTTATCTAAGTAGATTCCCTGAAGCACAGAACCCACAATTGTCAGTCCTTTACCAGCCTTCAACTGAGAGGTAAAAGAAAGCAATCTAGGATGTTTCACTAACTGCTCATTATCCAAGTTTAATAAGACCAAAAGTTGAGGTCTGCCAAAAAAAGGAAAAAAAAAGGTTTAGTGCACACACACACGTTCATTAGGAAAAACTGGAAAATTAGAAGTAACAATTAAYAAAATGCAGATTAATTGCTTAATTCAATAGAAAACAGCCAACTCCTAAGTAGGTGAGCCATAATTTGCAATAGCAACAACAGTTCAGGTATAGAATACATAAACCATCACAATGTAATTTTGAAAAGCTTCCTTAAAGAACAATTTTATCTAGAAAATTATAAAAATCACTCTTCCAATGTCATCTGGTGCAACCTGCTGCTTGAAATGACTAAACACTGAATGCACATCACACTGTTTACTGTTCCATTCCGTTGGACTTGGAAAACCTCTAGCACAGGCCTCTGGGTCATCTCTTTGATGCTTATTTTATCGTGTTCTCTTATTCTCCTAATCTGCTGTAAGAAATACTACTCCATCTTCTTAGTAAACTTCTTTTAGGTTTCGCATGTTTGTAGGTTAGTTACAACAGCTTTTAGGCTCCTCTTCAGCCTCCTCCAAGCTGAATAAGCATAGCTCCCCTCAGCCTCTCCCCAAAGGAGAGATGTTCCTGTGCTCCCACCATTATCTGCAGTTGTATCTGCTCGTGTTTATGTCATTCCTACACCACAGGACATAAACATGGAAGTAATATTATAAATGTATTTTAATGAGTGCTAAACAAAAAGAAGTATTTCTCAATATATTTACTTCTCAATGTACTATCTATCCTCCTGTCAATACTTGGCATGCCATTGCCAAGACACACTGCTGGATTACTATCTACTAGGAACCACAGGTCCTTTTCACCAGAGCAGCTTCCCAGTCTTTTACCACTGCTCTGAATATGCCTGTGCCAGGTACTGAACTTGTAGTTATCCTTCTGGATTTTCATGATGTTCTTAACAACCCATCCCTCTACCTGCGTAGGTACATACAAAAGGACGGTCAACCCCTTAATCAAACCAAGAGTACCCAAAGTTCACTTTTGACTGCATACTAAATGAGGATGCACTCTATTTCCTTTAATCAATATTCAATCTACTTTCTTTTCCCAAATCAACAGTTTATACTTTTCCCATCATTGCTACAAATTCAAAAGATTGATGACAAGTTGGATCATACTTCCCACCTCAAAACTACCACAGTTTAAGATGTAACATGTTTCAGTTCTAGCAATTACATTGACAAAATAGAAAGATACCTCATTTGGAAATAAAGCAGTCAAATATTTGCCAGGATTGTTAACACTACATGTCATTGGTATCTCTGAGTTGCCAAGTTCATCAGTCCCAGGAAAAATGGCAAAACCCCATTATACTGAAGGACAAAAGAACACTGCATGTGCATGCACCCCATGATATGATCACTGAGCAGTGACTRAAATTTGAAATATCACGTTACATTCATCAGAAGTGACAATGTGCAAATGTCATTTTTAAATGTTAAGTAATTTTTTATGTTGGCTTTAAGGAAAATTAAATTTAACAAGTAAAAAAATATATTGCAAAAATAGTAGTGGACACTTAACTCCATTACAGGAAAATATGAGATTTTGTTTTAATGGCATCTAAGCAATTTAGAAAGTGCTACTATTGAATGAAGCTATATAAAAAAGAATACCACAAAAATGAATTTAAACAAATAAAGAGTTCTCTGTAGGTTTGTACAATGTATTTCAGAGGGAACATAAAAGCAAAAAAAAAAAAACTTATGGAATTGCAGTGTTTCTTCTGTAGAAATAGTGAGACTCAAGGATAGCTGTTTCTTTGAATCTGAAAAGTCTATAAATAATCAAACGTTACAATTCTTCTGCACTTTTGATAACCATATCAACACCATATGGTTTTACGTTCAAGTTAGTTTGCCCATACTTCCTGTATGTATTCAGATGCTGACCAAAAGTCACATTCCATTTCAGTAAAATATTAGTATCAAGATTACATCATTGCCATGTCCAAGTTAAAACATTATTTTAAAGGTGAATTTCACTTTATCTTCACTGCTTTATCAGCAGCATTCCCAATATATTTACATATTTCAAGAATTAAGTGACCCTGAAAAACAGAGGACTCTACCTCCAGTTCTTGGTGTGAGGAGGACCATCTTCAACACGAAGCAAAGCATAGCGAGCTGCATTCAGAGACAGTCCTCGGATTCCATCGCCCCATTCTTTTTCCGCTCTTCAGGATACAAAAGCGATTCAATTAACAGGGTCCCATTTATTTATACAAATCAAGTACTTTTTCTCATGTGGGTGATAATGGACGTAAAAAACGATTACTCTTTTTTTTGCATGAATGCATGAGAAAACGTGATCTTGCAGACTTAAATCAAGATTGAAGACTAACCAAGGTGAAGCAGTTCCAGGCCCCATTCATGGTAATTTTTTCCGTATTTATAAATATTTACTATGATCTAGTTTATTCATACTCCAGAAGCATATTTAAGTTGCTTTTTAGCACTAGAATGAATAAGTGAAGGATACTTAAAAGGAATTATTTTAAAGCATCAAAATTAGCAAGTGAAACTTGACTTCACATGGATTAGTATAACCTTGTATAGTCTTGCCCTTAACACCAGCCTAAAGCTCCACCCATTCTCCAGACCATTCTCAGTCTCCTTACATTTTCCAGTCTTCTTAATGTCAATATTAGAAAATTGATGATTGAAAGYGGTAAGGAGAATGGATTCTACAATGGCAAGGGGTCCATCTCCCTTGCCCATCACTCCCTCCTTCTGATTTTCACCCATGAACTTTCTCTGAACTTTGCTACCTCTAATAAAGCATTTCCTTCAACAAGGTAAATGTCCTGGTATGTTCCAACATTTCTAGAACTTATATATGAATTTGGAATTATGCATAATTTTATGTATGCACCTATACATATATATATAACATGCAGAACTGTTACCATCTGATCTGACTTCCTCACTAAAATTGGGAAATTATTTTCCTTATCATTAGCCCAGTAAATGGAGATGTTATAATCCAGGAAAGCATCTAATCTGGAAATTAAGATATTAAAAGATGGAGAATCCACAGGGTGGAACAGTTTATACCAACTGATCCTTCTTAAGAGCTGTGCTTAATCACTCATCTAAACAAGTGGCCTAGCTTYAACTTCCTGCTCTAAGATCCTACTATTTTCTTTCAGCATAGGGTATGTTTCCTTAGAAAGGAATAGCATGCACATTTACTAATCATAATAATTTCTAGTGTTTGTATATGTTGTTTAGTTGGTTTTTGGGGGTTTTTTTGGTGTTGTTTGCTGGTTTCGTTTTTTGGAGGTTTTTTATGAACACAGCATGCTCTTTAAGACTCATAGTTACTCAGCATGTCCTACAGGTATGACTATCCCTTGATAAATGCATACAGTGCAAAGTATGTAGCAATTCAAAGATTAATTCTAAAAAGTAATCAAGTCCACACACACAACAAAGTAGAGTCTGAGCTTCTGCACAAGGTCATAATAATTTGCAGTTCTGTAATAGCTGCTGCTTGATATTTGGTTCCTGAAGTACCAAAAGTTTACACCATCATCTAAGCTCCAATGAGAGTTTCCCAGACTTATTGGTTCTTATTTCTGTCAGTTCTTCCTGTTGAAAAGCTTCCAGAGAAATTAAAATCTGAAAAGTTACAACCCTTACCAGAGATTGGATCTTACCTTGTTTCAAAGAATACTCTGAACTTTGTTACTTCTGTTGTATCTATTTTATGTGAGCTTTTTGCTAAATGGTAAAGATATTAAATATAGAATAAATAAGATATATGGTCTTACCCTCTATATTCTATGTATTTGTATATACATCCTGCGATTAGCATGGCAATCAAAGCATAGTACCAAGAGCAAATGAACATCAAGGCAAGACATAAACTCATCCCCAGGAATGAAAGAGTCCTAAAAGAAATCATTTTTTTCCATTTTTTTAAATAGGCATGCAAATGTTCTACAGAATTAATTTCTTATTTACATTAACTTCCAGAAAGGCCTTTCTCCTTCAAAGGCTATTTTTTAGCTAGTATAAAATAAAAAATACTTTGCCCCAATTTAGCTTATATAAAAAAATTGTATTCAGAACCTTTGCRTGACATTAATAATGCATCTGAATGAGATATAAATTAGATTTACTACATTTGTCAGTGTTGAAACTTCAGTACCTCCAAGTAAGGTCAGTTTCAAAACATATTATCACTTATTACTGTTGATTTGAATTGAAGTTAAAAAAATTCAAACAGTAATGAACGACTTTGTTACTTCCAGCAAAAATAGTTGATTAGTTTAAATTCAATTTGACTTATCTATTCTTCACTTCTATTGTGGACCGTCTCTTGGCCCATAACACGATTTGTGTTAGAATAAAATACAGAAAACAATCTTCTAAAGGTTTCAAAAAATGAATGACTGTAAGCTGAAAAAATTAAAAAAGCATTTCCAAACCTAAGTCTATATGCCTAGTTTACCCACATTTATCAAATATAGATGTAAATAATCTCAAAATGGACAGTTTTGTCTATACTTTTAGTCATATAAAACCTTTCAAATTTGGTTTCATCCAATTTCCAAATTAGAGCTAACTTTGACTATACTGACAAGGGTGTCAATATAGTCAACTTTGGTTTGGTATCTTTAGTTTGGTACTTTACTACACTGAGTTCAGTTTTAAACTAAGGGATTTCTACCAGTTCTGAGGACATCGGTCTTGTAGTTTGTGTAAAAAAACAACAGCTGCTCTTTTATGTGAATTAATCAAATACACTACTTTCACTTTGAAAATAAAATGCCATCCCAATTCCAGCTGAAAATTTCAACACCTGCTTTGGCTAGAAGTAGTCACACAGTGAGTCAGCTGCCTCACTGATGTCTCTGAGAAAAATATCAAAAGGAATTGTTGCCAAATACATGTATTTGGAGGATTAGGTGTCAAACTAGTATGTAACTACTGAGCAGATTCAACAGGTTTTTTCTAAGGTAAAACTGCAACATTTCATTTTCACTCAATTCTTTAAAAGGAAAAATCATAAGTAACTCTTACAGCCTTGATTCATACCAGCGTATCTACCAAATACTCTAATATTTAAGGTTATTTCAGCAGTAAAATTTCTCAATAGAATTATTTTTAATTAAATGACATACTTTTAATATACAGTTAAAAAATCAGGACGTTTGAGATGTTTAAACTCTTAACTCTTTAAAAAAGACTAAACAAAAACTCCACACTTTTACCTTTTGTAATACTGACCTTCCCTCAATTTTTAAAGGGTTGACATAAGTTATCAAATGCAACATCCACAGCATATTTTAAAACCAGTCAACACATAATCACTGAGCCAACAGATGTATATTGAATGAGATTTTTTCCTATAGAAGTTTTGGGTTTATGTATTTTTTGCATAACCAGAATGAAAATCATCCTAACCTTCCTGGACATTTTTACTAGTTCTCCTTAAGTATATATGCAAGGTAGATTGTATGGTTTTTCATCCTCATTTTCACACAGAAGATTTCTTGTCTTCTAAGCAGAATGAAATATCATCCTGTAACCCCTTTCCAAACCATCTATATTAGCCACATATTTTCATGATCAGTATTATTCTGTGGCGTTATTCTAAACACATGAAAACAAATGATGCTCTTATTGAGTGCATGAATCATAACTCATTTAAGTCAGATAGGAGATTTTGTTTTATAATTGCAATAAAATAAAAAATTTAGGGCTGTATAGTTGGTTTTAACTCTTCTGAATGAAGAAATATTTCCTACCAGTGGTAATATTTGAAACGAGGTCTCCAGTTGGGAGTTCGCAAAAGCGTCTGAACTGCACAAGCCAGATTTACAAACATATAGCACATAAGGAAAAACCTGTTAAGGAAGAAAGAGCATTTTCTAATGAAAAATGTACTAGACAGATGTGCATTAAAATGTAAACACAATCCAAAAAAGGGAAGGAAGGTGTCCACTTCCCAGTACATTGTGTTCACAGTGGCCAAGACACACATTAAGATTACTTAATATGATATTGCCATAATATAGAGCCTCAAACACATATTTTGGAGACAAATGTGGCAAATAACTGACTGTCCCAGTTTAGGGCAAAATCTGGGAGGAAACCTCCCGAATTGGTCCCTCTCTCTCTCTGGGAAGCAAGCTGGGACTACGCCTCCCCCTCTACTGGTTCGGGAAGAAAGCTTCCTTAGAGATGAGTGGAAAAAACTATTTATTTAACAAAAAAGAAAGTGCTTACAAACCTAGAAATTAATCATATGAAACAATAAAACCTGGCAAAATTGAGAGAGAGTCCTTGCTGTGGGAGCCCGGCTCGCTCAGCCCTTATCAGTTTTTCTCCAGCGCTGAAAGAGGCCAGCCTGGGCCTGGCCCGGGTGGCCACCCGGTGGTCTCGCTCTCTTGATCTTTCAGTCCAAAAGCAGGTTTAAACAGTCCCAAGAAAAAGAAAAAAAAACAGTCCAGGGAACTTCTCTGCCCTAGCAAGCTAAAACTAACTAAAAGCCAAAGAGAGCTCTGACACCGCCACTTCAGAGAGAACAGTCCAGGAGCTGGAATGCGGAGGAGGAGCTGCTTCTCTGAAAACAAACTCCGCGCTTCTCTCTTCTCCCCCTTCGCTCTAGGAACCAGTCTTAAAGCCACAGAATACAATATCTAACACAGACAGAACAGACAATTTGGGGATAGAAGCATCATACAGTCACCCCAGGACATTGACAGTAATGGTGTATAATCTTTGGCTGGGACAGAGTTAATTTTCTTCTCTTTCTATAGTAGCTCAGATGGTATCATGTTCTGGACAAAGTCAATAAAATAGAATTCTATTCATATTCTAAAATATTAAATTTTTTCTGTCTCTGATAGATGCACTTGACCTAAAATAGCAGTAATTGTTATTTTAAAATACAAGTTTTTAAAAAGTTGAATATATTTTTATTGGCATTCTAGATCTCTGTCATGAAAAAACTTTTTTGTACCTAGAAATTAGTTCAGCCAAAACATTTTGTTGTTTCATATTATCTCCAGGATCAAATAGGCATATAATTTGCTAGAAAATGAAGTCTAACATGTATTTTTTAAAAAAGAAAAAATAATTACCTAATGAATTTTAAAAGAAAATACTAGTTAACTGAAGAACACAAAACACTCATACTCACATTGAAAGAATTGGCGCTACACTGTCCAATGAGGCTATCAAAATTCCTATTTCACAAATACCAGCAGTGAGGAGCAGAGCCCAAGTTGGTTCTCCATTTGCTTTTCCATGACCAAATATCTAGTTCAATTCAAGTTTACAATAAGATTAGGGAAAGCTATTTATTATATAGTAAACAATGGTGCAAATCATGAACTAACTTATTTAGTGCTAACTAGAACTGAAAGTAGTTATCAGTTCCAAAGGAAAATGATGCAATCTATACTATGAAAAGCCAAAACTAAAATCGCAAAACACACGTTTCCAATAAGAAGTATGCTTACTAAAGTAAGTAATGACTACATAACATTAAAGTCCTGTGGCAGTTGTTGTTGAAATAATCTTAGGAAAATAAAAAACCATATGCATAAGAGATTTATGCCTAGTAAAAAGGTAATATAGGCCAGTACTTTTTATAACAAAGAAATGAGGTGCCAATTCAGTATTTATCAACATAGTATTGACCCTTAAAGAGAACTTAGATAGGTTATAGATCAGCTATGATCCTGCACAGAGCCGTACCAAAAAGCATTTTGCATGTGGTAATTTCCTTTGAGGAAAATTCTGTACAGTTATACTGGTGATAGATGGAAAAATGCTTTGCCTGGAAAAATCCAGTGGTATTTATTCCCCCCCATATTCCTCCATTCAATTACAGAAATTAAGTCCTCATTCATTCTCTGTGCTGTCTTCTTTTAGCTTCCTGTCCTCTATCAATTTTCCTACCATTATATTAAAATCCCCTTATTTTTCTACTCATGTTTCAAGTCCTTTGGTTTTTTTTCTAACATATGTTATACTCTTGCTTCTATAATAATTTCCCTGCATTTCCTTGATTGTCCATGCAGTAGCTGTATCACTCCAAAACAGCAAGTGCATCCTCAAGTGTCAAATCCCTCTAAATATCCTGCTTCTCTTCAGTTCTCTTTCTCTCACTTCCCAGACCACATATCTTTCCTTTTGATTCTTCATTCAAGTCTAACTCTGAAGATGTGTAATCATAATGTCACCCTCTACCAAAATTTTGCTTCAGGCAAAAGTATATTTTTCTTGTTTCTTTCTCTATACTACCCAGAACTTATTGCATTACAACCCCTTTCCACTGACAAGTCAAACTCCACTACTACTCAGTCTCTCCACCCCAGCATACTTAGTGTATTTATTTCCTGTCACAGATACAGATAGTCTTGCAAGTCTTGAGGTAAGCTTTTAAACTCCCAACTTCACCATAGAGATCACAGCTTTGCTCTCCAGATGCTATTATCTTTTGGAGTTTTATTTACTTATTTTAAACTCAAGTGTAGTTGTCTACGTTTTGCAGAAGCAACCCAGCAAGAATTATCTCATTATCTTCTGTTTGCCAGCTCCCTTACTTTGAGAAAAATCTGATTTATTTCTTCTCAAAGCATGCAGAGATGTTGGAACAAATCTTCATGTTTGGAGTCATGGGATATCCTGACAATATTGTTAGAATTATTACATCTTTGCTGACTTCATTTACCTTACAAAAATGAATTAAAAGTAGAATTTAATCTCTGTAATATGAGAAGTTTCATGCAGTTCCATACTGAGATTATATAACTCTGTTCACAAATACAAGCAGTAAACACAGCCTAGAGACTAGAAGTTCAGTTATTAGTTGCTTCTTAGTTAATTTATTTCCATTTATAGAATACTATATTCTCGGTTTGGAACCACTAACTTTTATGTGTGAAAACAAATACAATTAAATTGCACTGCACAAAAATATTGAAGCTCAAACCTTGTTCTACAACAGTCTGATCTATTACTCTACACAAATAAAACTGAGCTCCAAATGTTTTCTTCACACTCCACAGAACAGCAGAAATAATGAGGTTTTTTGGTTTTTGGGTTTTTTGTTTGGTTGGTTGGGGTTTTTTTTGTTTTTTGTTTTTTGTTTTTTTTTTTTTTTTTTTTGGTTTTTGTCAAAATAGAAGCTACATCGGAAGTACTATAACAACAAGAACAAAATAAAACTCACTCGAATAAACGGTACAATGCCATCTCTTGCAATGGCCTGCAACAGCCGGGGCGCACCAGTGAGACTCTGGAGGCCAGCACCACATGTTGAAAAGAATGAACCAATCACAATAACCCATGGAGAAGGCCAGGCCAGTGTACCAACCACCAGATTTCCATTAACTGCTTCTCCAAACCTCAGGAAAGAACAGGGGAAACAAAAATAATTAGAACAAAAAAGAGTCAGTAAGCATTAAAATAACTTTTACTATAGCTTCACCATCTACATTTCAATCTTTCTCGAGGACAGCACTTTTTAACAAGAAACACTTTGTTACAGTATGCACTATAGGATTTCCCAGCCAAGCAATCTCTTTATTGTGTTGTTTTAAAGACATAATCGCTTCACATTAAGTGCTGCTTCTAAGCAGATATGCAGCACTTATCAGATATCTTGGCAAACTTTTCTGAATTAACAACAATAGTACTTATGTATCTTACAGATCCTTGTGACAGCTAGGAACTAGTTTGCAGGAATCTGTTCCACTAGTAATACACGTATATCCTGGAGCATGAGCAGGAGATTCACAAAAAGTATTAGCCTTTCCTTTTAAAAGTGTGACACTGACATATAAGTAAATAGAGAAATTACTAGACACAACCATTTTGAGTTGTCCACATCTTCTGCCTGTAATGCAACCTGATGTAATTTTAAATGTACTACAGCAAACAAGTGGGTAGAAGCCAGGAAGAGGTGCTTTCATTACAGTCCTAAGTGTCCCATCCAATACTACCCCCACTTTTTTTATTTAGATACCTACCTTTATGTCAATTTAGGCATGACTTGAAGAAACTACAAAAAGGTTATTCCTCTCTCTCCCCTCCTTCAAACTGACAGTTTTGTTTTAAAAGCAAGTAAGGTTCTTGCAGTTAATCCTACTGTTGTTAGTAAGCAGCCAAAATTAATTTTAAGGCTATCTCTACTGTGATACCACCATTATTTTTTCCCAATGTGTTCAGGTTTTTCCAAATAAAAGGAAAAGTCTACAGAAATGAAAGAAGATAAAAACTAAGGAAAATTAAATGCTTTTTGTCTTTTCAGACCTGCTTTTAAAACAGGGTCAAGCAACATAGCAATGAAGTGAATGTAATAAGTCAGTGTTCAAATTCTTACTTAAGCCCAAGTTTGGATGCATGACTACATACTATTTTCAGCAGATGAAAAAAAAAAAAAAAAAGATAAATCACACTCTTAAAAATTATAGGATAAAAGTCATGTTGTGCTTCTATAACAAGATTTCTATAACTGTATATTTGTTCTTAGTTCAAATTCTAATGCCTATTTTTTAACCAAACACAGGATAGGAATAACTTCAAGAGACGCAATAAATGAAAATGTACAACCTACTTTTTCCCATTGCACATTTGACAATTATAATGAAAAAAGCCTCAAAGCCCAGTTTTCAGTCCAGACTAAAAATCCATACACTTTACAGTTCTGCTGGATTTTAGCCAAATAAGAACCGGCAGCAATGTAAATGAAAATTCATGGATTCAAGGCTCTTGCCAGAATGCAGCCTGCTCTTAATGTTAGCAAACAGCTTACAAAATTCCCTCATGCACGAGTAAGGTTAGAAGGAACCACAGTGGGTCACATGATCCAACCTCCCTGCTCAAGCAGAGTCATGCCAGAGTACACTGCACAAGATTGTGTCCAGACAGTTCCTGAGTAATCTCCAGGGGGGCAGACTCCACCACCTCTCTGGGCAATCTGTTCCAGTGCACAATCACTTCCACAGTAAAGAACTTCTTCCTCATATTCATGTGGAGCTTCCTGTCCATCAGTTTCTGCCCATTGCTTCTCGTCCTGTTGGTTGGCACCACTGAAAAGAGCCCAGGTCCATTTTCTTAGCACCCCTCCTTTAGTTACTTAAATACATTGATGAGGTCCCCTCTCAGCTGTCTCTTCTTAAGGCTGAACAGGCCCAGTTCCCTCAGTCTTTTGTCATATGAGGGATACTCCAACTCCTTTATCATCTTCATAGCCCTCCACTAGACCTCCAGAGGCTCCATGTCTCTCCTGTACTGAGGAGCCCAGAAATGGACACAGCAGTCCAAACGCGGCCTCACCAGGGCTGAGCAGAGGGGCAGAATCACCATCCTTGACCTGCTGGCAATGCTTGTCCTCCTAATTAAAACCAGAATTACACTGATCTTCTTGGCCACCAGGGCATACCACAGGTCCAATACAGAATCTTGGGGGACACTTAGTCACAGGTGTCTAACCAGACTGCCACTAATCACGACCCTCTGCGATTTGCCACTCGGTCAATTCTCAATCCACCTCACTGTCCACAGTTCATAAGTTTGCCTATGAGGATGTTGTGAGAAACAGTGTCAAAAGCCTTTCATCATCCCCTGATGCTTCTTGTATTAGTTTGATTAGAATCCAGCTTTTAACTTACAGTCTTCCTTCTAAACGAATGAAATAAGTTGTCTCAGCATCAACTTCACCACCTTTTAAACAATACCCCAATGACAGTTTTATCACCATAAGCAAACATGGGCCTCAGTAGAAAAGAGAACCAGACATCAGCAAGGAAACAACTGTGAAACCTGACAACAGTTTCATAGTAATCAACTTCTCTTAATGGAGAAATTGATCAAAATCTGAAGATTCTTTTCATACTTGTGTCCATCACATTTATTCCCTTCATGCCTCATATTACGCCCTAAATTCATCAGGTTGAACTGCAGTGTTATAAACTCCCTTTGTCGTGTATCTTAAATCTTTTAATTTGTTCCTCAAAAGCCTATCACTTCTTCCAAATTATTATCCCCTTATCCCCATACATCAGCTCTGAAAATACTAATTATTATTTTCCTCATCAAGAACATTTTATTAGGCTGTTCAACTTCAAACATTAATCTTAGATTCTGCTTCTGCTTCTTGAAGGCATACAGTCTAATAACCTAACCGGTTTTTGCAGCCATCTCAGTTTAACTGACAAGCTTTCCCACCAGTTTTAAACTAAGCAAAAGAAATATATACCACATAGATATTCCACAGAAGAGCCACTAATAAGTCCTATTAACATAACCTATGATTATATATACTCCATGTAATATTAGGAGTTGAATATGACTTACTTATCTCTTAATATTACACCTTCTATGCAGGCACCAAACAACACGATACAGGAGAGATCTGTTACTGAGACTGAAGGAAGAATACTCTCTAAAAAATCACATAGAGGAAACCCCAAGCATTTTTCACCAAGGTATGAAATTAAAACGTCCATGACAATGAAGTATGTGTGTGTATTTCCCGGTTGCTTTTCTTGGTTTTTTTTTTTTTAGTTCTTCCCTGCAACAATTTTTTAGTTTATCATGCAACAGAACAGGTGTTTTCTCATACAAATAAGCAAGTACTGGTGTACTCTATGTTTTGAAGGACCGACAACTCCTATTGCTGGTTGTTTGGTTTAAGATCTGATTATACTGAGTATGACAAAAATGTGCCAACTAAAGCCTAATTCTAAAAACATTTGGATCACTTGACTAAAAACCACCAATTATATCTGTGAATTTGAAGCACTAGTAGAATATATGTATTTTTTAATAAAATTTTGACATTTTAAAATAATATTTATAAATAATACTGACATTTTAGGCAAATAATTATTTTCAGTTTAGATTTCATTCATTTTATACTCAGGAAACTCTAATGACTTTCCAGTGAAAAACCTGTTATACCTACGGAATTTACAGAATGTAGACTAGAAAAAAAGTCACAGTATAAAGGATACAAATAAAAGATGTAGTTGAAATCGCCAAAATTGTTCCAGTAGGAATAGATTTCTGAGCATCCTTTAGATCTCCAGATCTGTTTGAACCTGCCATAATACCTTAAGAAGAGACAAAATTTATGTCATAAAACAAATTAATAACTCTATGATAATAATTAATACAATAAGAACATCTAATTTTAAGGATAATTTAACTCAAAGATTACCAACGGAGCAAGCTACAGAAGTAAATTATAATCCCGCACAAATCCCCAATTTATACCTTCATTTTATTCAGAAATCTGTGTTACTACCCACTTGAATAAGCAAATCCTATAAAGGTCAGTAAAAGAACAGATTTTAAAAAAATATTTTTCAAGGAGTACCTCAGAATCATTCTTGAAATGAAGAAATACAAGGAGTAGCAATTTTGCTGCTGGGGATGGATGTTATAAATTAATAGGGACTTAGCAATTTTAGCTAATGCACTAACTTTCTACTAAACAGATCATAATAATAACAAGCAAATGTAAGCAAGCAAATCAATAAACTGACAAATAAAATCTTAGCAAAAAAGAAAGGAGCAGGTAAGAAAGAGAATGGTTAGAAAAATCACATGTACACATGCATGTGAATCTGAAAAGAGAGTTATTTTGTGGCACATACTGTGACAGGAGRGAAAGAAACCCATACAGTAACTAATTCTGCTATCTCTCCTAGAGCTGACCTGACCACTGGAAGCAAAACTGTGGAAGCTAATGTCAAGGTGTTCCAGTGCAAAAACATTGTCAAACTCCATGGAATTAAACATTAACCACAGGTTCAGATATGATGAAATAATGCTGATAAGAGTCTGAAGCAAAGAAATGGGAGCAGTGGGGTTCCAAGAGTGAATACAAAGGGATGCTTCCACTTTATAATAAACAGTGCTGAGACTTCTTATTGGAGCTCTGTTCTGTACTTGATATTATAATTACTTCAGATGGGACATGTCTGTTTTTTTCAGTCAAGTGTGAGCTGAGGAAACTAAAATACTAGTCTAAGCCTGACAGAAAAGTTTACACAGTTAATGTGGCAAAACAATATTGGACATGTAAACAAATCCCAGGCAGTTAACCAGGCAGCTTGGACACCAGAAGAATAATTTTCATTATTCATTTTAATAATTTTAATATTAAACTGTTCTCTCATGCCTTGGAAGAATAAAGTATTATAAAGGTATGCACCTTTTGTTGAACAAGCATTTAGTAACACATGAGGGTTTTGCAGACATTGAAATGGCCCTTCAACAGATTTCTTGTTTAAGTTCTATAACCTCCAAAAGCCATCAGCCACAACCTAYGTCTCCCTAGCACCAGAAGGTTTTAGGTACATAATCTCGGACAYAGAATCTAGTAACAGCATGAATCACCTATAAGATTGGTGAAAATGAAAAACTGTCACAATTTTTTTTCCAGATATAAGTACACATCCTCAGATAAGAAAAATAGTTGTGTCTACCTGTCACAGATGGGAAATAAATCCCTACAAGCATTGTGAAGTAGGTCATGATGTCTGTAAAAACATAAGGAAGTCCACCCATTTTTGACTCTTCTGACCCAGCAACTGATGGCTGATCTTTTTTCTCAATTATTGATCCTTTTTCTGAATAGGCACTCCAGAGATTATCTACAAGATGGGGGAAAAAAACAAGTTAGTGTCACCACTCTGTTTCAGGATATTAACTAGTGAGAATGGAATAATCCTAGGAATCAGATGTCTTTTTCTTACAGAAAAATCATTACACTTCCCAGTATGATTAATACCAATTGTAACTGCTAGGCATTCCAGCCCATGCCAGTAAAAATGCAGTAGTGTGAGATGTCCTGCAAAATTTTCTCTTCTTTTAAAGGAAAATATAGAATTAAATTCCAACATATCTGTAGAATGTACACTTACATTGCACAGGCACACAGATGTACTATTGTGAAAAAATAAGGAAACTTATCTCCAGGTTCAGAGAATCTTAGTATATACTAATATTTCTTGTATTTTGAGGAATAGTATGAAAAAGAAATGCTACTTAACAGTAAACTGAGTTCTTTCAGACCTCCTGTACAGAACAATCCTGGATAACAGTTCAGGATTCAGCTGTTCATAGCAAAACATTTCCATATGGTGACAAAAGCAGGGTAACCAGACTACAGAAGATCACTGATAAGCAAAAAATCCCAGCAGAATATGGCTCAAATTCCCCACCAAATAAAGCATGTTTGTCTGAAGACTGATAGGTCAAAGAGCCAGTAACTTTTGAGAGCTTACATCTGTAGAAAACACTGGTTATGTAAGTGACAAGATTGTGAGAACAGACCACACTGATTCTTATTTCAAAATGAGACAAGTTGTCATGTGTGAGAAAACAAAGTAGATATTCTCCTGGCCTGTCAAGAAGGCAAAGGATTTTACAGCAAGGAAATAAACAATTCCCATGGACTGCCAGGATGATCAAATAGCTGATTTTCAGACACCCTGAACAACTTTAGGGAATTTAAGTACAGTATTCTATGCCTTTTTAATAGCAAAAAGTGACCTTGAGCACAATAGAAGATGAACTTTGAACCTTAAGTAGCCCAAAGACAGGGTACTCATACCGAGATTTTTAACAAAAATCGGTAAGCATATACGGAAGTATGCATGAGAAGCAAAACAGAAAGAAGAGGAAAGATTAAAAGTAAGTATTATTTGCTAAGGAATGCTATGTGTATTACTAGAATCAAATGAAGAGGAGTAATGGACTGCTCTAGAGATAATACTGAAGCCATAAGAAGAGTTACTGGAACAAGAGAATTTTAAATTTCAGGAATTTTAGCAGAGATTTGATGAGTGATGTAAAATAAGACCAGATCTCCAAATTAGTATCTATCTACTGAAAGATAAGAAGAAAATCAAAAGATCAGTTTGACTTGCCAGTCAAAAGCACTTAAATTCTTAATAAACACTCAACAACTTGTGTCCTTTATTCAGTGTGACACAGGAATGACAATGACCCAAGCACTGCAATGCATACAACTCAATTATGGAACTGTGCATGCCAGCAAGTTGGTAAAATCAGCTTAGATATTTTGTTAAATAGAAATCATTTTCCCATTTCATAACATGTCACAGAGAGCTTTCCTATGCTCGTTTTCCCAGAAGTGATAATCCAAGTGGACTTGAAAGTTAGGGTCAGAAAAAAGAAAACTCTTCAGAAAAGTTGAGACATTTGGCCCTTCTAGGACCATTCCTTGAGTGCTAAGGCTCCTCTAGCAGCTAACATTTAAGATACATACACAAGAACTGGTACAATGTAGCAGACCAATATGCTACCAACATCTGATTAAAGCTGATTAAAGCTATTTGCAGAACTGTATCATTTTTGTTAGGGTTATAGGCATATTTAGTCAGCCACTTGCAGAATGATTTATTATTGCTAGGACAACATTCACAGAAGGTACATAAGAGATGAATACTTACTGTATATGAGTGCCCAATAAATGGTGTGAGGACCTAGCACACTTCCTGAGACACCTAATCATGGCATCTGAATATTCCCAGTCACAGCTCAAGAAACTTTAACGCGCAGAGCTTGCAGCTATAAAGTCTTCACACAATGCAGAACATACATCAAATAGAAGAAAACTCTCCTTAAGAAATCTCTGCCACAAGAGCTCAAGCTTACACTACATATCACAATGTGTGCCCACATTCAGCAAATAAGACACCTAGTTTTAGCATTAGGTGTAACTAGGATAGTGAAATGCATTGCTATGGAGCAGTTCTGGTTCAAATAAATGAACAGAAGTAGAGCACATATTTTCAAAAGCAGGAAAAGCAGTACTCAGCCTGAAATTTCCAAGAACACTGGAAGACCCGAGGTTGATGTAAAATAGTATTGATACCCAAGGACAGATGGAAAGGCATTTCTTTGATTTAAAACTGTTTCAGGGAGACAAAGGAACTAAAGACTTATGAGTAGCATCTGTACATGAACAGTTGATAGCAAGAATAGCAGTTGATAGAGGCATAAACATGGAAGTTATCTTTGAGTTTTGACCAAACTTAGTAGCTATTCAGAGTTTTTCTAGAGTTTTGAAAAACTGGGGAAGCCTCAACTCAGCTTTTGTAAAAAAAATTGTCAGAAGTACAAATTTCCTTGAGGGAAATGTAAATGMAGGCAATCCACTTGGATTAGTCCATCTGTATTTCCCACATTTTTAAAACATTCCTTGTAGGATCTTGGCAGTGGTGCCGTGACAGCAACAAAGCATCTCTGGAGTCCAAGACAGCTCTTAGAACATGCAGTTTATTACATGGGCATGGGTAAAAAAGGGGACTTGCTTTAGCTGCCAGGCACAGCTTAAAGCATGCCCCAGAGAGAGTGTTTGCGTGTGTGTGTGTGTGTGTGTGTGTGTGTGTCACAAGTTCTTGTTACAATACTTTGTATCTTTTTCTATGTTGAATATTCTAATTTACGGTAACCAACCAGTACAAGACACAAATCCTACAGAATTTACATGCAGCCTGTAAGAGTTACTACATTAACATATTGTGTTACATTTTAAACCCTAAAATCCACTTCCTAAAACTCTCTTTTCTTCCCTGCCACATTGGCAGGGTCCCTTCAACCTTTGGACCTTTGGCATCCCTTTAGTTTCTAAGGGTATTGTTCAATCAAAGGAGATTCTCCCTTAGCTAGCTAAACCATTGTCTTTTCTAGTTATTCAGTAACTAGCTGGCTGGCTTTGTGATCTTAGATATCAAAGCTGGCTTTCATTTCTACCTTGCTTACTATCTCTACATTCAAAGAGCCTTCTGCTAAGCATTCATATCTATAAAGTTTTTCTATTAAACTTTCATCCTCCCCAACAATTCCTCACACAAGGAATCTATAGCAGACATTGCATAAGAGGAAATCTCTTCACATGGACTAAAAAAACAAATGAAAGATAGAAAACAACAGGTAAAAGTAAATGGAAATAGAGCTTTGTAATGCAGAAGAGCCACCAGCAAGCTTCTACAAGAATGACCATCAGGATGCAACCAGTGCTATCCAGCATACTCAAACAGCCCAAAGGTAGGAGCTAGCACCAAGACGAGAGCCTGCTGGCAATTCTCAGTTAATTCAGAGTTGTAGAAGGAAAAACAACTGCAATGAACTTAAAAAAAACCCCAAAACCACCCAAAACAAAAACTCATCTGATTCAGTGAGTAGGCATAATGGAACTGATGAAATTCACTATTGGTAAGCTAAGAGCAGTGAATACTGGAAAGCATGTCTTTCACATTGCTTTCAGCAGACAGCTGATCTTTAGAGACCTTAGCATTATTTGAGAATAAATTAGCAAAATATACTTTTATACAGGACTGCTTGTTCAATGAAACATTACACAGTGAATGGAACAAAAGTACATCTTTCCAAAAGAAAAGAAATAGTACTCAGCCTGAAACCTCCAGAAAGTAAAAGAACAATTTAAATCTAACAGGGTAGCAAAAAATTATGAAATACAGCTGTGAGCTGGGGCAGGAAATGCAAAATTATTTATGAAAAATTGTAGATATGCATATGGTAAATTTAAAAATTCAGAGGACAATAAGTTATAATTTCTTGTAATAAGCAAATAATTTCATTTTTCATTGAGAAAATTTTTTTTAAAAAAACACAAATTCACATTCAGAGAAGACTACGTTCCATTTAGTATCTTTTAATGTATTTGCATACTTTATATGTGATATTTTAAACTGGAGTACTATGGCAGCAGTAGGCAGATTATCTAGGGTCCCTATGTAGCATATTTATATAAATCAAACTTTATTTTAAGGGAACACAAAAAAGAGGTATCAGAGTTTAATTTAAATTTAATTCCCACAAACACGGTTTGTGTTTGTACAACAGAAATTATTACACATTTAAAATGGATCCTATGACTTGGTGCAATCTGAATTCTAAGCTGCCACAACCATACAGATCTGTAAAGAGAAGAAAGTCTTTGTAGAAGAAGAAAGACTACAAAGAAATACACTTTGTAGTCTGCTTTCTTGAAATCAATTGCTAATTTGCACACATTGGACAATCCACAGAACTTCATTCTCATTGCACCACCCGTGAACTGGAAACAAGTTCTCCCTCAGGAGAGTTTGAAAATGTATTAATGAACGGCATACTGAAATGTGTGTTTGGCATACACATTAAAAAAAAAAAAGCTGTGACACGCACTTAACTATCTTTTTGATTGAACAATGGCTTTTGAAAGAGTACCTATAAAACTCCAATTTACCTGCAAATTAAAGCACCAGATGAAAATTTTATAGGAAGAAACATGCTCAAGGTAGCCATCTTTCACACAGATTAGGGTAAAGAAATAGTGGCAGACTAGACCACTTTATTACTGAGCAGCCATTGGCCAAATTAATAATGTCCAAAAACTTTTAAATCACTGCAACTTTCCAACTTACCAATTAGAACTCCACTCATTATTCCTGGAATTCCTTGAATTTCTGTTACATTATTGAGACTAAAGTAGTCATCACATGTGGCATTAAGCAAAGAACTATCACAGAACAGGCGCCACAAAGGTGTAGTCTTTGTTTCGTTATTGCTTTCAGTAAATTTGGCACAGACATCAAAGCTGCGTTTTGACAATGTACGGTTTCCAAGGAGACATATACTGTAAACAAGAAAAATAAAACCAGTGTTCCTTCAATACAAGGCTGTGAATTATGCCATTTTTTGTCCCTTAGACTTCTTCAGAAGCTATCTATCTTAAGGTCTATACTACATCTACTAAAACAGTATATAGTTTCTACATCTAACACTATCACTGAGAGTCTTTAAAACATAGATCAACTATTTCTACTTTACAGTATTGGCAGCTATTTTGCCTTCTGATTTGTTCTTTAGAAAGTACAAAAATTTAAGCAGCTTGACTACCAAATAACAGCAATCATGATGCATTCAATCCTACAAGAAAGATGTAAAATTAAGTAATACTTTATAAACTTAATTAAAAGATAAATCTGATGAAGAACATATAAAAGTAAGACTAAGCCAGTAAATCATACCCTTCTTTTTTTAGCAACTAAAAACTTTACATGATCCTCAAAAATATTACAATCCAAAAGGTAGGAAATAAGCCAGGAAGCTTAAACAGTGAAATTTAACAACAGTGGTGGGAGAACCATGAATTGGAAAGCAAATTATTTCTTTCTGGAATGAAAGAAAATTAGAAAAGTCTGAACAGTTGTCAAAAGTAAATTCCTACTAGCACAGAATATTAAGGATCTAGGTATATTTCTTTGCTAAACCATACAAAAGATGTTTAGGATTCCAGGCTTGCTTAAAAATGGAGTTACATATATCTATGAAAACAAGAAAAGGAACATCAAATAAAACATGCAGGTTAGGCAGAAATACCAGTGCAGCTTCAAGGTATTGCATCACACAGAAATTAAGTAGATTTAATAAAAAACTGTTGGTAAAGAGATCATTTTGTCACTTGCCTTGCTTACTTTTCTTTTTAATTGCTAATCATTTGATGACTAAATAGCAGCAGAGTCAAATGATACAAACAATGTAAACTTCTTTCAGTTTGATTCAATTAGGAGATCTTGAGGTTAACTATTTACCACCTATACAATGGACAAACTTAATGGAGGTTAGTGATATCAACCTAACTAACCAGCTAAGCAGAAGCGGGTTTTTTTGGGTTTTTTTAACAACCACCAACAAATCAGTTTTACCATTACATAAAACCACACTTCAGTTTCTCATTTTGAGGCAGACTCTAAATGTAAACCATTACATTTAGTGGAAAATAAACTCTTTTTATATTTTTCCCCCCAATACAATAATATTACAGTAGCAGCCACATGTAAGGTTTCCAGGAACTTGGTAATAAGTCTTATCTATGCTACATATCTACATAAACTCTCTTTTACCTATACTGGTCACAAAAAGATATTACTATTTCCACACTGGAAGTTACTGTAGGAAACASAAGTTTTATTCAGAAATATGTTAACATTTTACATGTTACATATATAGTCATGTTACATAACAGTCCACAAGTACTGCTCTGATGCTCAATTCGTAATGTAATTACCAACACTTCAAAGTAATATTGAATTTGTAACAATCATACAGCAAAAGATAACTCTTGTTATGAAGTGCAACACAAGACTGAAGTTATCAGCCTATTTATCATAATGTCTTAAGCAATATAATTTTGTTTCCTCTTTCAAAATAAAAAGATGCACAAAAATGCAACTCACATAACTGGGTAAAGTAAAATGCAATTAATAACCGGAATAAAGAAGTAACACTCAGTGAGCTAAGAATAAGGCACATTGAGGACCTTGAGAAGCAACATGYCACGTATAACAACAATAAAATTTTATTTGATTTGATTAATGGGAAAGCCTTCACAAGCACAAGTGAATTTAAACACTTCAATGTTTCAATTTTAAGTAGGGAGAAATGGAAGTTTCAAAAATTTCTTCATAACACAGAAAGCTGAAAAGTATGCTTCTTTTATCACTATGGTTCATAGCTCCAGTGATTTTTTTAACCTTTTTATTTTATTCTATAGGTTTTTAGTTTAAATCTTTAAATAAAGCAGTTACATTTACTGCCAGCAAAACCCACCTTCTTGCTCCTTAGGTGAGGATGGAATAACAGCTAGTAATTTTAAGCACCAAAGAACATTTTATAGAATTATCATATCTCATGAAAAATGAGAGAAAGGTTCAGATACGTAACTCAGAAAAACAAAAGAACACATCATTATTTAAACCACATAAGCATACCACTGAAGCCAATGTGGCTGTATATTGAAACTCAGCTTAAAACATGAAATGGTTACAGTAGGTATTCCATCCCCACACTTTTTTTTTTTAATAACCCATACAACTTTGATATTGCACTTACGGAAAATCAGGTGGGTCAAAAGCAGTCTTAATAACTCCAGCATATATGGCAATGATGGAAAGAATCACACAGGCAAGGAAGACCAGTGCAAGTTTGTTGACATACTTTACTCCCACAAAAACTACTATGGCCATCAGAATGATAATACATGTTCCATAGACTCTCATGTTGTTCAGCATAACCTCTGTTTCTTCACCAACATCTGCCACTTTAAATATAGCAGCACTTGGAGAAATATAGGTCTGCAAGAGACATGGCAAACTATCATACATGTAATAATGGACATTTTAATAAGAAACCATTTACTTGAACTACAAAATCTAACCTTCTATACCAGTTTTGCTTTCACAAATGGGTTTAGCCATATAATTTAGGCATTTAGATACTGTAGGAAGGAAAAGGAAAAAAAAGGCAAGGGTGAAGAAAAGTAAGTTTTGAGAATAGAATACAGCTTTTGCTCTTGCTTCTTCTCTCCTGTTAAAGAGCTTCCACTCCTCAGATTCATGTGTCTGCCAAATGGGAAAAACTGCCAAGTAACTTGGGGGGAAAGGAAGTACCACCTGACAAAAATAAAAGAAAAAATGCAAAAACCATAAACTAGACTTGTATTGATTGAAACAAAATATGAAGAACCAAAAAAAAGTATAATAAACTAAAAATGTTTTCAGTATTATAGACCCTATATTATACTACATAAAATTTTAATCTTAAGTTGCAACAGCACAATTTAAGATTAGTGTGAAAAAGCTTAGTCATGCACTAAAGCAGACATTTCAAACTACTGCAATTTCAAACAAGATTCTCTTACAGATCTCTCTTCCTTAAATTTTGGTGCACTCTACCAGAAAAGAGGTTGGAAACTGTTTATAGCACTTAGACTGATAAATGCATGTGAGAAGACAAATGGATCTGTAGTTCTGAGACACTGGTGTACTACACTATGTAACAACATCTATACTCCTTCTTCTAGCACCCCTAAAAAAACTCCACTCTGCTCAGCTACTAGGGCTTGAATATTAGGGCTTCAGGCAACTCTAGTCCTTCAAAAAAAACTGCTAAAATTACTATTTTTCAATAATATAATTTCTAAAGGCAGGAGGAAACTTGGAACAGGAGGCTACCATGATACATTCATAAGCAAAATCCAAAAATAGACATAGACAATTATTTATCAGAATTTTGTAGATAAAGTTCAGTAAATTAACATTTACTAGAATGCTGGAAGAGATGAAAATTGTCACATCATCATGGAAGAAAAAGAGACTAAAAAATTATTACAGATACAGTATATATTGTTAGAAAACCCTACACTGGGACATTGCAGAAGTTTCAGGCTCTGTATGGAGGTACTCCAGAAGATTTTCTTGTGGATTTTGTTGCCCTGCTATTCACAGCCTTCGCCAGGGAAAGCCACAGACAGATGACTGATTTCTGTTTCCTTAAATAATCCACTCTCCAGTGGAGAAAACAAAAAAAAGCAATACTCATGCCTTGTGGCTATGTCAGGGGTCTATTCTGAGGTCTTTGTCAGATACCCTGGGCAGCATTTTACTTCAAATTCTGTAGCTGAACCCCATACATTTTTATTAGCAATACAAACCCAGCATGACTTTCTAATAGGGAGAACAGTGCACCAAATTCAATCCACAATTCAACATGTGCTTGTGTTACTACTATAGACCAGATAACAAGCCAGATCAGATCACACAAGCAAGCATTAATGAAGACTATCTCTAATTTACATTTTTAAAAGCCTGGATTTGATTACATGGATCACAGTAAGTAAAAAAAAGAATTCTGAAGTATCTTGTGTGCACATCTTCAGTTTCTGATATCATGACCAATTATTGGCCGCTCCTACATGAAGCAAAGGCATAGTAGCTGGGCCACTGCCATACCAGCAGCCTTCCACAGCATCTTTGCAAATATATGAAAATTCAAAGTCAGCAGTTTGGAAATGAGGAAGTGGGATAGATGATTATTGCCTCATCGGAGATATGCACTTCATGTTCTTCACAACTTTTCATTGTGAAATGCAGTGAATTACCCTGGTAATGCTTGGCTGAGCTAGGCTTGCAGACTATCATTTGGAAAGAGAAGATTTCTGCTTGGTTCCTACGTTAAGGAGAATGAACAAATATCAGAGTGTTTAATTTATTTTTCTATTACTGATACAGAATTTAACTTCCTCAAATAGTCACAAGAAGAGTAAGAATAAACATCAACATCCTGAAAACATAGTATCAAAACATTAATGATCACCAAACAAGAATGTATTTTAGACCATTAAGAACATTCATCAGCAATATCCCAAAACAGCCCAAATACATTTAGTCTTAATAGAAACTAGTACTTACCAATAAAATTTCAATGGTACCAAGAATGTACATTGCTCCTGCAAAGGTTGTGCCCAGGTAAAAACAAAGTCCCACTGCTCCACCAAACTCTGGCCCTAAAGATCTTGAAATCATGTAGTAAGAGCCTCCAGCTGTGAAATTAACAAAAACAAAAACCAAAACAAAAAACAAACAAAAMCAAAATACACCCCCATGCCTTCAGATTAAGGATGGCACTAGAGAACAAAAATTTGAATCATTCAATCAACATAATCAAGATAACCACTGCATGTGTCTCCACTGACATGCTCATGCCAAGACTATAATCAATGTCTATACCATCTAGGCAGTTAGAATGTACGTTTCAAGATTAACATCCCCATGCATGTTTTCTGTGGAACAGAAAGTGAAGACCAAAGAAAGAAGAGGAAAAATTCCACAAGTTAAACAGAAGTAAATTAGAAAAGGATATACAGGTATAAAGAGATGTGAAATAATTTTTAGCTTCTAACCTTAAGCTGTTCCCCACCAAACAATAAATTTCCAAAATAAATGCTTTATGAGACAAGGACAAAAGAGAGTATTTGCTACTGATTCTTTTTATTTTCTGTATATGAATCCATTGTGACTTTCACTACAGGTCGCATTTTTTTAATACTGTTTGAAGGTGTTGGGTAGGCATTGCTTTTTCTTGTTCACTTAAATACTCTTCACTTTGACCCTGAGTTCTTCAAATCTTCTCATTCTTATTCACCATACATATGCATCATCTTTCTTTAAGTCATAAACTATACCACCCTATTTCCATTCCAGTATTTGCCTTTTAATAAGGCTCTAAATTTCAAGCAATTAATCTCTTTCTTTTAGAATGTCCCAACTACCTCAAGGCAAACTCTTCTCTCTGGTTCCCTCTCCATCTACTCTTAAATTAATGATATTTGTCCCGCTTGTGTAAAGAAGGAGACAAGAGAAAGGATGTGTGTAATTTTAAATAACATACATCAATGTGCAGAGTCTGAAGCTGTTTTTCATAGAATCATTAAGGTCAGAAAAGACCTCCAAGATCATTCATTAAGTCCTATCATTGACCTAACACTACCAGGTCCACCACTTACACCCTGTCCCTAAGCACCATACCTACTTGTTTTTTGAACACTTCCAAGGATGGTGATTCCACCATTCATCTGGGCAGCCTGTTCCACAGGCTTCAGTGTTTTCAATATGAATGAATGAGAAACTAACAAAGATATTATGATGCATCACCAATCCTTTTACTAAATAAAATGCTCTTGCATATAAAGGCAAAAGAAAGGATCCTCTGCTCAGTTCTCCCTCAATCCTAGGTTTTTATCTGTGCTTTCTGCCTTCTCCATATATTCCAGGACAAGCATAATTTCTTTAAGAAACTGGCACTAACAAAAAAAAAAAAGTGGAAATTAAGACCTGCCTCATGTAAGAACGGCAGGCTTCAAAGTCTGTGACAGATGTTAAACAAAACCTTTATGATGAACTTTAAAATTACGAGAGGGAACAGAGCAGAATATTTTAGTTATTTGCACACCGAGTTGAATAATTCCATTTTATTATAAAACACAAGTCTTTTAAACATAATTGTCTACTGTATTTTTATTTCATATATGGTATTGTATCCGTGAAATACAATTACAATACAATTATTCTACATCCTGCACAAATTCTAGCTTTTACTTTTGCCCAACAACTTCAGTGTAAGTTCATGAGGTAAAATGTTCAGAGTTCATACCAATGCCTGAACACCAGAACTATCAATTACTGTGCTGAGAAACTGAAAAGGGTAAGAGTTTCAAGGGTTAACTGATTTTGCAACTAAAAAAAAAAAATCCTCTTACTTTATGAAGCTGAATCAATTTATCAATCTTTCCTGAAAATTGAAGGAGATGGGCAGAACCTCGAGTGTTTATTCAGAAAAATATTTCTGCCATGAGACCAGTTACTATTCTTGCAGAAAACAAGATAACTAAGTCCAGTATTTAGATGGAATGTAGGAAAATTCATAAGAGAAAAAAGTAGTAGCCTTATTTGTAAAGATATTCGCTTTGTGTGAAGATCAGTCTCCATTAATTAAAAGCATAACATCTTATCTTTGATTAAAACAGGATTAAATGACTGATGACAAAGATGTGCTGTAGGCTGGAATTCCTAGAAGGCTCAGTTAAAGACTGCATCTCACATTAAAATGTTATTCATAAAATCAATTAAAAGAAAATACGCATTTGATGGAAAAGCATTACTTCTGATATTTGAGAACTATAAGAATTTCTTATCCCAGATTTAAACTTCCATAATTTGAGAATTTGCCATATAAAACAAAATTCTTCATTACCTGGAACAACACCATTTGTTGCTATAGCACTCATTGAAATTGCAGTTAGCATAGTCTGTGAAGAGATGAAATAGAGGAAATATAAAATACTAGAGTTTTGGAGGGTTTTTTTTAAAGACTGGGTGAAACAATAATCAAATGAAACTAGATTTTTTTTTTAAAACCAAGATGTTTTAATTTGGGATATCCATGCAACTCAAGTACTCAACTTTTCAACAGAAGATTTAGTTAACTTAGATATTTGACACAGTCTTTAAAAAAGAACTGGAAGAATATAGACCACAAGTTAAACAATACTTAAAATAGTATGCTCAGTATTCCAGTTAAAAATAGTGAAAACTAATTGTAACATTGTTATGACATCATCTAGTAGTGGTCTCACATTCTAAAAAAATTATTTTATGGATGCAATGCTGTGGTTTAATTTGTAGTTTATTATTCAGTTTGTTCTGAAGTTGTAAAAAGCAGAACAGTTCAGATCTCAAAGTAAATAATGAAATATTTGCTAAAGGCCGATTTAATAAAACTCATATAATACTTCAAACAAAAGCTTACTTTGATCAACTCAAAAGAATGCCCATATGGGTCAGACTGACACATGACACTCACTGCTTAAATATAGAACCCATTTCTCTCAGTTCAATCATATTGGTTAAGTATCAGTACAATTTAACCAATATGATTAAATATGGTTATTTTTCCCTGATACTCATATATTAGAAGGTATCAGTGCTCTTCCAACAGAGGATTTGGTCAAGAGTTTAAAAAATAAGTAAAGTAAGTTTAACTTACACAAGCACAACACATGAACACAATGATGAAAGACTCAAGAACTCCAGCTGTTCCTACAATCCATGTTAAACGCAGGAAAAGGATGACTCCCAAGATGTTTTGCAAACAGGGAAGATACACGCCAATAAAAGTACCCATTCGTGGACCCTGGAAACAAAGTGAGAACATCAATTCCTTTGCACTAAAAATTTTAAATCCATAAGCACATCATTCCACAAACGCTTATCACAAATGCTCCATGAACAAATGCCAAGTGAAACTGAATGGTAGTTTCAGAGTGTCCAGCTTTGCAAATATTCACATGGTATTTATGAAGAAAAATTCCTGAAAAGAGAGACTATTTGTGATAGCAAACTCTCTTGTTCCACAGAAATTAGGATGAAACCTTGATAGAGATAGGATGGCCTTTTATCTGTTGATTAAAACACTTCACAAACTTTTTCTGAAATACCAGTTATGGGCTAACATTACAGGTTGAAGATAAATTACTGCCATAACCAAAAT
Source organism: Alauda arvensis (assembly GCA_902810485.1). Classification (NCBI taxonomy): domain Eukaryota; kingdom Metazoa; phylum Chordata; class Aves; order Passeriformes; family Alaudidae; genus Alauda; species Alauda arvensis. Next base: position 489,860 of record CADDXX010000360.1, on the reverse strand, counting down.
ATCATTTATATTTTCCAAAATTTGATCACAAATGGCCACACAGCTGGTATAAAAATTATATTCAATAGTATTTTCAATTTTTAGAAAAGATAAGACAAGGTATTAAGACAGAGCAAGAAGTAATGCAGAGCTGACTACAACTTCTTTTTTCAAAAACTGTAAAACCTGCCACAACATAGTATATGTGTATTTTTATTTGCTAGTGATCATCATATGTCAAAACACACACAAAATAATTCAGGCTTCATCACTAAAATTTAAGCTTTCCACACTTAAGAAGAGAAATCAGGCTTTGAAATACTCTAGTTAGAATCAACAGTTATACACAGCAGATTTCCAGTTACATAAGATAGTTTTAAATCACAGCTTGGGCTGTGAAAAATGGCTATCAATTTAAATAAATAAGCAAGCACTGATGCTTTAGAAGTTGTCAAAATTATTAGGAAAATACTAAATTTCCTGTACTTATAAGGAACCATAGAATGCCATTTAGACTATATTTTTTATATTTAGCATCTTGGGCAATATCCATGGGCAGCATCAACACTACTGTCTCAATCGCATCATTAAAAATGCTACTCTGACAGCCTACTACTTAACTATCACAATTTCAGAAATGAAATTAAGACACATACATAAAAATTATGTTATCGGGCCACCACATGGCCCATAAACAATATCAAGTAGAAGTGAGGACATTGGTGAGAACAAGTGAGGTTCATTTGGCTAGCCTGCTCCAGAGGGACTAATACAGTGCTGCATTGGCAAAAATCTCTATACAGCAGCTGAAAGGACAACAGGGCTCACACTAAGGAAAGTGTGAGAAGATCAGTATTACTTTTCTCACATCTGAAGTTTATCTCCAGATGAGAAACAAATATATGTGCTCAAGCAAAACCAGACACACAGAAAGAAAGCACACTCATGAACAAATGCAGGAGAAGCAAAAAATTAAACAAACAGCTGGACTTCATTCCAACTGACCCTTGCCCACTGTCCTAGTGTTGGAATCCTGGAAGCTGAGAATTGCAGGTTTTCTGTGCTCACAGGCACTGACCCACAAGAAAATACTGCATTTGACCTGAGGCCTTGGAACAGGCTTCCAATATTGAGTGATAGCACTGAGATTATGGGTATGTAATTTGATTAGAAGTGTGTAATGTCACAGGGTGGAAAACTTAGGGTTTAAGGTTTTAGTATACAGTAATATATAGAGAGCAAGATGGAGGTTTTAAGGCATAGATCACTTGTCTTTTTGCACCTTCTTCTTCACCTTCTTTTTCGTGGGTTTGGATAGTTTTAGTGATTGGTTGAAAAAGTCTGCAATGTGGACCACAAGTAGTTACTGGGTTTAAAGTAAAAATATTTTAGGTGGCATTTCATAACTAGATGATTTGTCCTTGAAAAAACTTGGTAGAGACAGAGAAGTACTCCATTTTGTGTTTAGTTAGAGTGCAGAACTCACAGCTTGTAAGACCGTAATGTAGATAAGTGTTAATAAATATCTGAGTTCGAACAAGAAATTAGTCTCTCATGCATTCAATCCCAGCTCTAGCAAGGCTGAAAAGCCAAAGGAAAACTGACATCCTGTCAGGTCACATGCTTTGATCCAATCGTTCCCCTTCCGAAACAGCCCCTGCTCACAGAGGGATCAATCCAACATGCCACTGCAGACTCCAATTGTTCCATACATTCTACTTCTACAGACACAGAGATACACACTTTGGGTATGCAGTAGACAGACAATCCTTGATGAATTCAGTCCACTTCTAGCAAGTGTATTTAGCAATACGTCAAGCAGAGCATATGTCTTCACCTCTCCCAAGCATAATGTTTTTGATGTTTGGAACAAAGTGTTTTCTTGGAATGCATCCGTTAAGTTTTAAAAATACTTACTCCAGCACACAAAACCAAGACAGCTACTAAAAAAACTACTACTACTATTAAGAGGTGTAAATATGCTTATAGATTTAAAAGAGTGACCTGTTACATCTCAAATTTGCCTTAATACAACTACCTAAAAACCTAGGCAGTTAAAATATATTAATAAACCTGCAAAAAGTCCCACTGTATGCTCACTAGAGGTAGGTAACAGGTACTGATGCTTGCACAAGTTTACAAAGAAAAGAAAGGAAGAAGAAACTGGGTATACTCCATGTTTCAGATCCTAGCTTTGCACATAATTTACCTAGGGGTTTTACAGGTAAGTCTTGCTAAAATATGCGAACAAGAACATCAAATTAACACAAGTCCTGATGTAAATGCTTCGGTTCTAAACACGGTATCACAAATCCTACTCCTGTTTCTAGGTGTCCACATATTCTCTTTTCAGGTTGAAAAACACACCTCTTACTAGCTTTATAGCTTTGTCTCAATAAAGTATTAGAAATCTAAATACCTTGACTTCCTTTCGTTTGCTGTCTTCATCTGCTTCATGTTCTACCACTCCTTGAGTCAGATTAGTGTAGTTTGCTAGCTTATTCAGAAGAGATGACACCATGGGGTTACTATCCATTTCTTCCTGTTGGGTTTTGAAGAATACTGCATTTATTAAATCGATTTTTTTTTAAAAGTCATCATTTTATGATACTACTTCAAACACATACTCAGCAGGTTAGCCCTTATTCAGCCAAATAAAAAAATTAGCATGACAAAATGCCAGTCAGCTTTCAACCAACCAGATAGTTCTATTCTTTCTAGAAGTTTAACTCTACATGGCTATGTTGCAACATTTCTTTCATATTTTTACACTATCTTACAATATACAGCTCAAATATAAGGATAATCTAGAGAAAGACCACTGTAATTTTAAAAACTATTTTTATCACAACACAAGTCTTTAGTGGATTGTACGGGTAGGGTTGAGTCATTAGGGTGTTTCTCCAGGATCTTGCTTATGCTTACAGAGTGACTTCAAATGATTTCTCAAGCACTAAAATACTTAAGTATTTCTCTGAAGTCTACTGCTGCAGGCTTATATATTTTATCTAACATGAGGCATACTACTTACAAATTGTTAACTTGTTGAAAATATATACTACATATATAAATGCGCATATGTAATAGCACCTGACGCAGAAGTCAGTCTATCTTTCTTTAACAAATTATCTGCTACAAAACAAAAACATACTAAAACAAGCAATAAAATCCAGAAGAATTTACAACACAAGAATTCCAAGAAAAAAATGGATCCAAGAAAATTCAATTAAATACAAAAAACCTGAACACTGGAAAGAAGGCAAGAGATCAGGGTGACAAACACAGACAAGAAGTAAATATCTCTGCCTGTAAGATTAGATAATGATAATGGTCATAACAAACTTCTTTTCAACCTTTCATACTACTCTAACATCTGAAAACATGAGAAAAAACAAGACTGTAGGAAACTTACTCTAAAACATACATAGTATCAAAAAAGATTTACCAAAACACCACCAGTGGTAATGGAAGTCACTAGAAGCTTTCAAACTGATACTGTTAACAGCAATGTCTATAATTTGAGATATGTAAAACTAATGGTTTGGTATCAGCTGATTTAATGTAAGCCATGATTCAAAATAACAGATTTGGGACAAAAAGCAGCTATGGCCAAATTATCATCACTGAGGAATACAGCAAATAATTTGAACCACAAAGTTTTGAAAATGGCTTTATGGAATAGAGCTTGAAGGAGAGAAATTCAATTACAGAACTTTAATACAATCATTCCTGTCAAAAAATACCAAGATATTGCATACATGACAAAAATTAATTATCAAGATTACTTTGATCCTTAGCACAATTTTCTCTAAAAGAGTGAAAAATAGCAAAGATACATTATTTGGGTCATGCACAGAGTGAGATAAAAGACCATGCCCTTTGTGCAAAGATATTGAAAGGATGAAGAAAGAAATGTAAGAGAACAACAAGAAAACACTGAGAAATATGCAACAGCAAGGTGGCTAAACATTGTTGGAAGCACCTTGGTTTTGTTAACAGCAAGTATCAGAGCAAGACCAGACACTGCTAGAGCAGAACAACTGAGGTTTTTACTAGAAATATTACTTAATTGTAAAAGTGGCCCTTAAAAGAACTACTTTTTTCACTAATTGACTGTAATCATGCAGTTGATTAAAAAGGTATGAAACATCCATTATAAATAGATGTTCACATTAGAAATTGCTATGGTGTGCCCTACACTCTAGTTGGACAATACAATTAAGTCATGGCTTATAAATTTGTTTTATAGATTTGCTGCTTTACAAAAAGCCTGTAATTCACCTGTTGAACAAATTATTTTGCTAATCCTTTTAAAACTGAATACTGTTTTCATAAAACAAATAAATTTCATTTCCAGCAGCTTTCTCTAACAATGTATAGATTCTAGCCCAAAAAATTTAAATGCATGAAGATTTCTTTCATATCTTCACATTAATGCACACCAATATTTACTCTTCTTGCCTATATATCATTCAAATCCACTGAAATTGAATGTTAGCAGGAACCAAACTATGAAAAAGTTATTAAAACTCATTTTTCTCCCCCAATACATTTTGAGACAGAAATAGAACAGGTGTTTGCTCATCTCCATTAAAGGTAAAATATGTTTTTGGAGTATTTAACTTACCTCAAAGAGAGCCATATTCTTTCCTTCATACATGTTTCCTCTGCCCAGTTCTGGGCTGCTAATAAATGGACTACTTTCCCTGGCAATCCCATCCCCTAGTGGAAAAGTAACAAAATAAAAAAATAAAAATTAAAAAAAAAAAGATACATTATACCATAAAAGGAATAGACAAAGACTCTGGTTTAAGAACTGGTTCTGAATTACACCATAGGTAGCTGCAGAGCCAGTTTTCATCTCAGACATGTGGATGTTAAACATTTAAGGAAAATAAGTTTAGTTTAACAGTCTAATCATTGTACAATGCTCCATCTTTTAACTCTCAACTATTATTCTTTAATACATGTACTGATTTCTCCCCTACCCTTTCTAGTTTCCCTAAAAACACTTGATAATTACACTTCACAGAAAGGTTTTGGGTATAGAATAAAATAACCCCCCAGCCAACCTTTTTATTACTTAACTGACTCCCTCAAAAATCTCCAACAGTTGAGGCAGGAATCTATGAAATACAACACAAAAGAAATTATTTTGTAAAGGCTGTCGGGACCCTTTCATGACACGTTATACTTAATCTATTCATTACTGAAATATAAATTGCATTAACCTGTAGCTCTACTGGCCTGCACTGGCACATCTCTCAAAAAATACAGCATTACTATCACTGCCTTTCAGCCCACGAACTACAAAAACTATTACATGCTGATACTGTCAAAACATTGTCATTTCCAAATAATCTCCTTGCCTGTGCCACTTTGCCTTTCTGCCCTTTTGCCCTTATATTCATAGATTATAGCAAAAGCACCTACACAGTCTCTTCACTACAGAATTAAAAATAGTTGGAGAAAAAGTTGTACTCTTTTCCCCTGTTTCCTCCCTACAGGACATTTATCCCCACATGAAATCCCACAAGAAAGCTCTAGCAAACGTGTACACTAGTCTCAGCACAACGTATCTTGGTCATAAACCAGACAGAAATGTATCTCAGTTCCTCACACATAAGAGGGATCATGGATTTCCTATCACTCTCCACAGTATCACTACACTTGCAGGTATCATGACATAGAAACCACACACTATTGTAAGATACACAGAAGATAAYGATTATTCTAAAAATGAGGGCTCTAAAATGAGTTACTCAGTACAGAGAAGAAATGGTGATTTCACACATCCAATGTATCTCCTTCTATCCATATCCTCCAACTTTCATTTTTCTGGTTCTCTACAGTTTAGATTTGGTCTCCAACTTCAAGTCCTACAGCCTGGTTAGGGTGCCCCTCCTCTAACAAAGGTTAATGCAAGGCCAGCAGAAGGAGCACTGTGAACACAAGAGTCTCCCATCACGAACTAAGACCTTGAGATGTTTCACAGTATAAGGAACACGTTTGTTTTGCACAAGATTATCTGAGAAATTGGCATTTATCCTTTAATGGGCTCCACTGTACTTAGAGAAAGGTTCAGTTAGCTTTTCCACAGACAACAAAAAGCAACTCTGTCCTGAAACAAATACATCTTGATTCCTCTTATCATTTTGCTAAAGCATATGAGCATTAGGACTTCTTGCTTAGGACATTGCATTTTCTTTCCAAGATTTTTGGAACATTGTTTTTCTTTTAGCTCCATTCCTGAAATCACCCCAGTGTTTCTGTTGAAGTTTTTATAAACCACTCACTAAAAGGTCCCTTCTAAGTTAAAATTAAAATAAGGTTGCTTGATTTCAGTCTTGCTGAGACCACACTTCTATCGACTATCTCACCAACTGACAGCTGGTACCCATCATTATTAACTAAATATTAGTACTCCTGTCAGGGTACTTCCAATCCCTTTAGAAAGGATTACGCTTTAAAAAGTGAGCTGGGAAATTTCAATTACTGTTTTGCATTCATACGAAGTATAATGTCACTGAATTACTCCTTCAGTGGGTATAATTAGACTAAACACCAAAATGGTAGCAAAGAAATTAAAGTGAATCAGTATTCACAATTGAGGTTAAAGACTGTAGTTTTGTCTAACCAGTTCTGAACATAAAAATCAGTATCTCAGCACTACACAGTAAGTATTTAAACTGTAGGTAGGAGAATAGTGAAGCTGTCCTTTATATGTTTGTATTTTTAAACAAAGAATTACTAGGCTTTTCTCCAATAGGAAAGAGCTCAGAGCACAGTATGTCTAACAAACACGTCTTGTCAAATGCACCTAACAGGCTTCAAACAGAAAAATGCAGAACTTAAGATCTGAAGAACAGGAATCCTTTTTCTAGTGCTTACAACCAATACTCTGCCAATTTCAAAGCTTTCTGACTATAGTGATCAAAATAGTCTGGTAGTGACAGACTGCCATTAAGTCCTGTTTCTCTAATACAGCTCTATTTTTGCATTTGTGTATGTTTGACACAGCATTTTGATAGGTAATGCTGATCATGTCAAATATTGTTTTAGCTTCACTTTGAAAGAGAATCAATGCTGAAAAAGTGACCAGAAAAGCAAACTGACAAGAATTGTCATTTGCAGTTTGCTGACTATTTCCACAATTATCATAAAATCATTAAAACCATGGAATCATGAAAGCATTAAGGTTGGAAAAGAGCTCTAAGATCAGGTCCAAACTTTAACTGAACACTACCATGCCAATTTAATGTGGCACTAAGTGCAACATGCAGTCATTTCTTGAACACCCCCAGGGATGGTGGCTCTACCACTTCCACACTCCAATGTTTAATCACCTTTTCAATTAAAAAATTCTTCCTCATGTCCAACCTAAGCCTCCCCTCGTGCAGCTTGAGTCCATCTCCTCTAGCCCTATTGCCAGTCACCTGGGAGAAGAGGCCAACCCTCACCTTGCTACAACTCCTTCAAGAGCGTGATAAGGTGCCCCCAGAGCTTCCTTTTCTTCAGGCTGAATGACCTCAGCTCCCTCAGCCAATTCTCATCAGACTAGTGCTCCAGACCCTTCACAAGTTTCATTGCCCTTCTATGGACATGCTCTGCAACTCAATGTCTTTCTTGAAGACAGGGGACCAAAACTGGACACAGATGTGTGACTTTAACAGTGCCAAGTACAGAGCAACAATCACCTCCCTAGTCCTGCYGGCCACACTATTTTCAGTAGAAGCCAGGATGCCATTGGCCTTCTTGTCCACCTGGGCACACTGCTGGCTCATATTCAACCAGCTGTTGACCTGCACTCTGAGGTCCTATTTTGATGAGCCACATTCAAGTCACTCTTCTCCTAGCCTGTAGAGCTGCATGGGGTTGTTGTGCATGACCTGGTGCTTTGCCTTATTGAACCTCATACATGTACCATGATGGCTAACCTCCAGATGTCTTGGAATCTCCACAGTTTATCAGGACTAACAATAATGATAGAGAATGGCTTGGCAAGCTCTTCTGCCAGCTCCTCCAGTACATTCTGGTGGGTCCCATCCAGCCCCATACACTTTTGAGTGTCTAAGCAGTTTAACAGATCATCGACTACTTCTTCGAGATTAAACAGGGTCAGGTCAGGAGAGGTTTCCCACCTCTCTCTACCAGCTGCAGGGACTGGTTGCCATGAGGACAACTGGTCTTTCTGGTGAAGACTGAGGCAAAGAAGGCACCTCAGACTTCCTCATCCTTTGTTACAATGTTTCCCTTCAGGTCCAATACAGGATAGATTTCCCTTGGTCCTTTTTTTGTTGTTAATTTATTTATAAAAACACCTGTGAACACCTTTGAGTTTTCATCACTGCCATAAACAAAATCACCTGTATTTCAAATTAAAAAACATCACCTTTTGAACTATGCTTATTTAATATGTTTGGATAGACAGTAAGTCTTATTAACATATATGTCAAATTGCCATGTATTACATCATTCAGTAAAAAGAACTAGTTTCAGAATATCAAGACATAGACAACATCTATGATGAAATTAACCAAACTTTCTGAATCTTTAGCTCATCCTTTCTTCAAAACAAGATTCAATAGAAAAAAAATTATTCATTAGAAAACCAGAACTAAATAAAGACAGGATTAACACTTTTCACAAATGCTGTAAACCTTGCCCCTCATGCATCAAGTGGACAATAGAAAAAGCTACTTCAGTTACTTCTACTGAGGTAATACGGAACACAAAATTAATAACTACTTTATTCCATTTGTAAGTCTCAAGTCATCTATGGTTTATCCTAACCCTGCCCCCTCGAATTCTATGAGAAAGCTTTAAGATGGTCAAATCATAGAATCATGTTGGTTGGAAGAGAGCCATTGAGCCCAGCCACTCACCTAACACTGSCAAATTCACCACCAAACAATGTCCCTAAGCACCACACATACTTTAAACACCACCAGGGATGGTGACTCAACCACTTCCTTGGGCAGCCCGTTCCAACGCTTGACAAGCAAATCACCTTTTCCTTAGGTTTCTTTGAAATTGTGTCTGTTCAAACTTTTCTCAAGTGTGAGCTGAGTGAAACATAAAATAAAAATTGTAAGTTCCAATGTAGTTTTGGAATGTAGTTTTTGTAGGACACATCTTTTAGCTGTATTTCTTCTGAAATCGAGTTTCTGCAACCGAACTGCTCAAAAAAATCTATACTTCCTGTTGCTTGATTTCTAAAAGTAACTCCATTTATGAGGGTTTATAGGCAAAAATCTTAAATCTAGACTAGTATTTAATTTTGGACCACAAGAAAGACAAAATAGAGTAACAAAAAACAACCTTCTTAGGGTTTGTTTATGGTACGTTTCATCTGTCTTCAGACACAAAAAACATGTGCCTGTTGTCACACTCCATGTCACCTAACATACGCCATCAAAGCCTAAGTTTTAAAAATTATGTTTCTACCCCCATACCTACTTTAAAAATTATTATCACAATYTTTAATCTGATACAGAATGTTCATATAACCTAGCACAATTCTGTGCTTACTGCTGGACCAGTAGACAAACTAAAGCCATAACTAATGCACCTTTCCTAAAAGCCTGTGTGGTACTTGCTGTGTTGATGGGACATGCAAAAAGCCCTACTCTTGATTCCTGCAGATACTCAAACACCGTCATGAGTGGTTATATCTGCACCGAAATTAGCTGCAACAGTGACATTTTCTTTTGTAAACAAGACCTACAGCTGCAAGAAGAGAAGGTAGGAGATTTGTCTCAAGGTCATATTCAGTCTGTTGATGCGGATCATCACAATGTGCACTCCCATACATTCCAGTCCCCCAAATGCCAATGCAGTGTAATCCACAAAAATCATCACAAAATATCCTGAAGCTGTGCTGGCCTTAAATTTTGTGACAATGTAATCAGATGATTTATTATTAACACTTCAACACACCAAACAAAACATAGGTAAAAATTTTTGTGTGTCACAATTCAGTGTTGGTCACAGAGGCAGACGACAGCATGGTGTCCAAATTCATACTCTTCAGAAGTTTCAGAATAGTGATCCTCACAAACATCGACAGGTAGATTACTTTTAAGGTATGTTAACAGTTAAAAATTTTGAAGCTGATCCAAACTGACTCATTTTATACAGTGTCAAACAGAACCCAACAGTATAGCTTAAATATGCAGACACCATCTCCACCTAAGAGGTGGGCCCTCTTATTCAAGGGCTGGACTAGATGATCTCCAGAAGTCCCTTCAAAAACCTAATGATTTTGCAATTCCCCTCTCATGCTTATTACTCACTTATCTGCATCCCCATATCATATCGTTCCCCACAGGAACTGAACTATTAATTATAAATGTATATGCTGTCACCAGACAATCAGCATAGGAATGAGCAATTACTCAAAGAGAAACAACTTCCTTAGCATTTATGACAATCGCACTAAACTCCCACTTCTGCTTCCTTCCCCACCCCCAAATCACAAATAGTAGASTATGAAAAAAACTTGTTACAGCTGTCTTTTTATAGAGAAAGTGGCAGAGAAAGGCTAGAGGTAGACAAGGAAATTATCATTTAAGTGATCCCAAATTTACACTGTGATACCTATTCAAGAGATTAGAACAAATATATTTGACTATCTAATCTGATTTTCCATCTTTCTGCAGGCTGCAGAATTTCATTTGAGCATTAAGCTCTATAATTTTGAAAAATAATATTGAAATTTAAGCAGTATATCTCTTGATGTTTTCAGAACTGAAATAGGAGAAAAAAACCCTATAATTTATGTAAAGATTAATGTTTTTTACTACTGAAAAGAATCTCAAATTGTTCCATATTTCTGTTTAAGTTTGGCTTTCTAGATTTTATCTGTAATAGCCTAGTAACTGCTTCCAAACTTATCCACTCACAGTATTTTCTCTCTGTGAAGGGAATTTATTCAAATAATCTCAACCTATCTCTTGAAAAATTGAAAAATTTAAGTTCCTAAAACATTTTTCTAACTTTTAAATTATTTTTGTGTTAACATTCTGTACAGGTTTTAAGTTACACAAAGCCAAAAAAATTCAAACTTTAAAAATCAAATACAGCCTTTTAACACTAGTCTCAGCCAATGGTATTTATGGAAATATAATCATCACCTCTCTACCTCAAGGATTAGGCTAGCCCTCTTTACTACAGCATTAAACCAAGCTAATGATATTCTATTCCAGTCCGTCCCCTAAATCCTTTCCAGATTCACTGCTTCCTCACTGTCCCGCACTATGTCTGCCATCATTATTCATATCCAAGTAATGCTCCTAATGCTCCTATTTACTTTTGTATTCAAACATGTTTTGTCCAAAAAAGCAAGCAGCTTTTTCTCCTGCTATGCTGTAAGGGTTTAACATCTATCTGAAAAATAAAAGTAGATTGCTTTCATATGGCAAAAGAATAGAGGTGTTGTTCAAAGGAATGAGAATTATAAAAACTTTTGAACTACATGACCTCAAATACGATAGCTTAGCTATGATAACATATAAATGTTCTCCAAACAAGTACATGTGTAAAACTACAAAAGCTTTGATTCCAAATAGAAATTGTTAATTTTATATACTATTATCTAAAGCAGAACTGCAGTTGAAGAATAATCCTTCACAGAAAAGACCTTCATAGTTTGCAATGGGCAACTCTTAATCACAGTCCATGTACCTTGAGGTAGGTTCTAGTTAGCCACATTTAAATAAAAAACAATGTTAATATTTTCATTCAGATAATATTTGGTCACATTAAGAACAAACCATTGCAAACTRAGAGTATGAAAATGAGATCCGGTTTGCCAAAGAGACAGCAAACATTTAATGTTAATGTAACAAAACTTTTTAAGGTAAAAATACATAAAGTTTAAAAGTCAATAAAACTGATGTGTATCAGTGCCACATCCAAGAAAGCTGCCTGTGGCAAAACCTGTAATTCTATCTTCTTATCATGCATATTTACTTCCTGTATGGTCAGGTTTTTAATTGGCAGGCAACTAAAGAAAAGTCATAGAATCTTATAAATTAAATGCCTTAACACTTCTAATCTAAATCCACATATTGAAGCACTCCTTAAACATAGTCAAGTTTTTAAAAGCCACTACCTTGCTATAATGCAAACTATGAAAAAGGCATTGATAAACTCGTCTGAATACACCTTGGGTAAATTTTTGTGCCGTGTTGTTCTAAGAATTCAGTGCAACCTAACTCCAAGTTTCATGTTATTGGGTACTTTTTAGTAATTAAATGTATAAATATATCTACTACATCACAATTTCTAGCAGTATTTTTATTAATGATTAGCACAATTTGTATTAAAAATATATTATCTTGAGATGCAGAACAAAGTGTATTTAAGCCCCTCTTTACATAATGGATAATTCTAATATTACATCCATCACCTAAGCTATCAACATTGCTAAATTTTAAGCTTTTCTTTATGTAGGCTACTATTATAATCAAGCACAACTTACTTCTACTAAAAACACTGCAAAACCTCTATAAATTTTTTAAAATATGGCTGGAAGTACAGGAACTTCCTATTTCAGTACGAAAGATATTAGAACCACACTATTGTCTTTTAAAGACACTCACTTGGATTTGGCCTGTTTTCTTCATAATCTTGTTCATTCATGATTAAGGAAAATTAAGTCAGTCTCCTCTGCTGATTCTTCAGGTATCAAGAATTGAAACAGGAAACAGACAGCTCCTCCCTCTCAGCTTAGTCTAAGACTTCAAATCCTGTTTCTTACTAGAATTGGATTAATCCTGAAACAAGTCATTAAGGCTTCAGGCAGCATGAAGCATGCACATGACACAAACTACACAAGAGTCACAGAACTCTCTGAAGAGAATTAAGCTGAAGGATTTTCATCAGCAATAAACACCCTGCTTAGTGAAATGGGAAGGATCAAGTCACTGAAACATCCCACATCTTATCTAATAATAAGTACTTTAAAAATTTTATCTCTATCAAATACCCATTCTCCTTTTTTTTATTTTCATTTCTTTTCTCAGCTTTACCCACCTCTAATCTTGACACAACCCTAGCTATTTTCTTTTGCAGCACTATTCTACTTTTTGAAGTACTCACCTCTACTCAAAATAGCATGATTTTTACCTCTGCAGCAGTTTTGTTTACTCACAGTTTAGCATGCTGAACCAGGCCAGTGAAGAGTCTGATGGTCAAGTGCAGTGAAAAGGAAGCAAACCCAATGATGCAGAGGAGGACAAGGAAAGAAATCATTTATTTTTAGCCTTTTTCTTAAGACTGGAGCAGTGAGAAGGGCAAGGAGTCCTCTGAGCAGTACATTTTTAGATGGGCTTAACTACAGGAGCTTTTAGCTGTACTAACATTTCAGAATTCTTTAGTTTTCAGAAGAATAACTCAAGAACAATTATTTGATTACACAGCATTAACTTAACAATTCCATAAAATACCCAAAGCAACAGTAAACAGTACATCTTTCACTTCCCAAAACTATCTGTCAGACAGTAGCATTTAATCTCTTCATGAAGTCAGAGCTCTTCGCCTATAATTTTGTAGAAATCAATGCCTTCCCTTTTCAGTGTTTTCCTCTCTACTTCCAATCTTACAGACACACAGAAAGAGTCATACATAAATTCATACACTTGACTGATATAGATCCAAAACAATATTTAAACGTATCTCGCAACAGTAACTACTATTCCCCAAAACACTGGTGAATCACATCAAAAATACTTTTTATTTTCTCTCTGGCCTTTAGGGTTGTGATAAACCACCATGAAAGTAGCAGTTCCATTCTTCCTCTAACCTTACCAGGATTTAAAAATGTTCCAAGCCTTTCAGATACTTCATATATACATATAGTCTAACAAATCCTGTCTAACTATGCCTGCATGTATATTCAGTATTTTGAGATGCTGACTAGCTCTTCTACCAAAAAATCTGTCCAGATTAATGCTGTAATACTAGTCCACTACTGTACCATCCTAGTACAAGAAACAAACCTATTTGCTGCAGCTTATATTGTTTTGGTTTTTCTATTGCATTTAGTTTGGAAAAAGAAGAGGCAGTTATTAGAGCACTTACTCATCGTTTGACTATACTAAGGGAAAGGCAACCATATATAATATATATCTTCTATGGGTAAGCAAGGTTTAAGAGTAGAAAGCTTTGAAAGAAAATAGCCCAACTGTGTCAGCTTGTTGTTTTATTATATTAGCCTCCTAAATTAGTGTAAATATATTAAGTTTGTCAAGTATCTGGTTTTATCTTTTTAAATTCATGTACCACCGAATTAGCCTTATTGATCTGTCATCTGTACCATAAAAATAAGATGCCTTTTACAAACCCCCATCTATTCAACTGTGATTACCTAACTAAGTTAATTCCCCCACCCACACGTTCACGGAAGTATCGATTGTAACAGATCATCCAAAATAACGTTTAAGATGAGAACTAGCTCTCGTAGTGCTAGCAGTGATTGACACACTATGCTTGGTATTGCTGCTGCAATACTCTTCGGAAAAAGGAAGTGTTAAGAACCACAAGAATTACTGCTTTCCCAGCAGTGCCTTGTCATCCAAGTGAAAAATCACTCATTTCCCCAGCAACGATGGTAGAGAAATACTAGTGCCCCTGCAGAAGGGGCTTGTCCTGAGCAGACCTCCCCCCCTCACGATGCCCGAGCTCCACCTCCAGCTTGATTCTACTCCCCTAGGAGGCTTCAGGAGCGAGGCCTGGCAAGAAGCAAGGCTCCAAACGCGACGGCATCTCGTAGCAACACCTACTTAACCCTAGACACTATATCTGACGCAAAAGCACATGGCTGGACAAACACCTGGAGCAAGGCAAGTAAAATTGTGCTCTTCTCCATAGTCTGAATCTTTCCTCCTAGCCCTCTCACTAGCGAGCTCCAACAGCAGTTTAGCTTTTAAGAGAGCCTAATAGTTGGACTTGATGATCTGATCTTAAAGGTCTCTCCCAACCTAAACGATTGAGTCTACGTATTTTCTCCGTCAGTTAAATCGCCGTGGGCGGCGCTGCTCCCGCCCGCTCCCTGTCGCAGGCGGGAGGCGGATTGACCGCCCCACACTGCCCCAGGCAGGCGCCGCGCCCGACAGCGAGCTGCTCCGCTCCCCCGGCTGGAGCCGCCCATGAGTACTTCCTCCTTTCGGCCAGCGGCGCTGACTAATGGAAACAAAGAGAAACAAGCTCTCAGCCACCCCAGGCACCAGACTTTCGCCCTTTCCCGAAACGCACTTCTCCACCTGGACAGGTAGCCCCGGCACCACTCCCTGCAGAGAAGCGATGCGGCCCCTCCACATATTCAGAGGCTTTCCGGCGGCCCGCCGGCCCGCCACATGCGGCAGACCCGCTCCTCTGCACGCAAAGAGCCGACGCTCTCTTCACGCGTTGACCCTCGGCTTCCACGCTCTCTCACCAGTGCCCCGGTCCCTCTCGTCGCCTTCATCTTCCTCCTCTCGCTGCTGCCCATCCCGCTGCCGCTCCTCGCCCTGTGCCTCCACCGGCACCACCGTGAAGCTCGTCGGCATGGTGCAGACAGCCCCAGACCCGCTGGCGCCTCCTCCTAGGGCAGCGGGCAGGGTGAGCCGGGCGCTGCCGCCTCCCTCACGTGAGAGCCATTTCCTCACGCAGCGGGGGGGTGGTGGCCGGCACCGCGCCACCTCCCCCTCACTGCTTGACTGATGGCGTTGAGACCATAGTTCCGAAGGGAGGGGCACGGGCTCTGGGTCATCCCCTCTTCCTCAGACCTTGCCTTACAGTTATCCTTGCAGCGCTAAGACCACCAGGCTGCTACTCCTCTGATCCCACCGGACAGAAACTGCCTTCCAAAGGAAACCAGAGCCAGGTTGTAGGACCTCAATCCTCCAGATCACTGAAGGGATTACAGCATCCCGAAGGCCCAGGCAGAAGATTCATGATCACCTTTTGGACAAATGGAGAAAGTCCGCTGTGTGCCTTTGGACTACCGGGACATAAAGAGGCCTCCCAGAAATCTCCTCTCCTACGCAGCAGCCATGATTTACAGTGAACGGGTGAAGGTCCTGAGATTTAGACTAGAGTCAGCATTTAAACTCTGACCAGCAGTGAAGCAGATTCAAAGAGTGAGTGGATGAGCAGTGTATCAAGTAAAATATTAACGATGTAGCACTAGTGATGAGATACAGCTCATGGTTACCTCCAACTTCCATCTCAATGGAGGTAGTAACATTTCCAGTCCAAAAGTAGAGAAAACAGATTTAGAAGCCTGGGGCATTTTTCTTATCTCCTGTACTTCTACCTTCTCAGCCAAGTGCTAGGATAAATCAGAAAGACTATTCATGTCAGTCTGTATCTGTGCCTTTTGGAAGAGGACTCTGGTGGTTTTATGGGTCCCATACCTCATTGGGATGGAAGATGTCTATGTAACACTACAGTCTGTCCCACAGCATAAAGCCTTCAAAGAAGGAAGTAGGCAAAGTGATTCTGGCCATCATAGGTGGCAGTGAGCTGGCAAATGTGGAGATGGTCAGGCAGCAAGAAAAGGACACAGAGAGATGCATGGTAACATTTTGATATTTGGTAATGGGCTTCCCATTCAAGCCATGGTGTCACTACTGTAATGAGACTAGCAGCTGCATGACAAAGGATTTTCTTCATCTTAAGCTTTTTTCCAAGCTTAAGGAAGCAACGGAAATGGTTTCATTGCTAATGATAACAGATGTCCAATATTAATGTTATCTGCAGAGGTAAGGATGTTTCAGGGCACTTTCAATGTTAAAGTTCGTTTTGTTGTAGTACAGACTATTATCAGAATTAATACCATGAAGGAATCACATACAATGATAAATTAGAACAGTAAATRTAATTTTGAAACATATACACAAAATAGTAATTTCTTCTTCAAAACAAGGACTGATTTTTGTCCAGGGAAGAGCTAATTCTTTCACAGTGACTGTGAGGGAGTGGAGCCTGGAGCTATGTGTTCCTGTCTAGGTTGTTATTCTATCCTTTCACTGTCATCAGAGTGGCAGAAGAAAGTGATTCTCGCTTTTGAGAAGAAGGTGTGCTTGATGGCTGGAGGGTCTGTCCGCAATTGGTTTTCATTCTCCCAGGTTTGGTGAACATATCTGCATGTAAATCACTCTTTGTACATTTTTGTTACTACTGTAGTTCCTGTTACTCTTAATTTTCTTATCTACGTCCTGTTTCCATAAACATGTAATCTCTGCCTTTTGTATCTTTCACGGAAGAGGGAGGGGAGCAGTTTTTTTTATGGTTTTGTTTTTAGTGGGACTACTAAATTTGGAATATTCCTAAACCATGATGATGGCATGCAATGTATTAGGTATGGGATCATGTATGAGATTGAGAAGAAAATTTTCAATAGCTGATCATTTTTAAAGGAACATCCATCTGGTGTCTTGAGAAGTCTATTGAAAGAAGCTCATGTATGATAAAGATGAAAACTGTATCATACTGCATGCACAAAAGGTTGAATATGGAGAAATTAGGACTGCAGCCTTCATTTTACTCCAATCTGATACAATTATTTTTTGTTTAATATAGCTAAGAGCCAAAAAAAGTTTTTGGTCAAATAACCGAAATTTAGTCATCGGAGGCAGAGCTTCCTCTTCCAACTCTCTTCTGTTTCCTCTCATAACCATGGAGTACCATCTGATGAAAAACAGGCACAGTTCAGTGGAGCAAATATGATAAATTCTTATGGGCTTGTGGGTTGTCCCCCATTACAGGGACATCCTGTAATGCAAGAGCTGTGGGTTTTGAACCTCTTTAAATGTTATTGCACAAAAACAACTTTTGACAGGGAATAGTAACTCACTTTTTCTTTGTCATTGCCTTTGAAATAGCACGAGATAAGTAGTGTTGTGATGCATGCCAGATCTAACAACAGACTACTCTGATGGTATGCTTCTTGCCATAGGAAATAAAAAAGAGCAGATAAGATTAAGACATTATGTA
The DNA here is from genome assembly GCA_902810485.1 of Alauda arvensis. Taxonomy (NCBI): domain Eukaryota; kingdom Metazoa; phylum Chordata; class Aves; order Passeriformes; family Alaudidae; genus Alauda; species Alauda arvensis. The sequence continues at coordinate 471,899 of CADDXX010000360.1, read as the reverse complement.
AATCTGTGTCTAAAAAGAACAATGATGGAATCATAATATTACATGAGTGTTTTGTTAAAAAAAATAAAATGGGAAAACCTTTCAGTTTGGGATATTCCCTGAAAACACAGAGTTCTACACCATCACCATCCTTCTGTTTGGAAATATAAGAATGCATCAGGACAGCACCAATTCAAACAAAAATATGGATCTTTAGAAGATGGATCTTTAGAAATCAATTTCCTATTGTTTAAAAAAATGGATTTTGATGAATATTCTACAATACCTCCAAAAATAAACTAAAAACTGGAACACATGAAGATCCATATAGGAAACTACTTTATGTACCACAAATAGTAAAAGGATAAAATTAATGCTGACAATAAGGCTGTGATTTAAAGCAAGATATGTCTAAGGAAGGGAATGATGTCCTGGAGACACCAATACCTTAAAAACCTGTGCTATCTTTGATGTTATTAAGCTATTAGAAGTAAATCACTAGAAAGGAAAAAAAAGTATTGTCACAGAAAAAAGTAAAGCAAAGAAGGAAAGAAGAATGTTTAACAGTCTACGCGAGTGAAAAAAATCACTAATATTACACATTTTCAGGTCAGCAGGACTAATGCAGTTTAGGCATGTGAAACTGAARATGAACTAACAGTTGACTTCTTGGACTCTGGAATGTTGCATTTTTAGAAGTCTCGAAATCTTTAGAAATCTTGAAAATTAGGGGAAATTCCAAGAGGGGGAATGACTGTCCTTATATATATTGAGTCATCAATACTTAAAAAGAAGAAAAACTGTAGCTCAGGAAAGCTGAGCTAACTGGCTTAATGATAATTTTGTTTTGAGGAAAGATGATCATTATCTGTGTATTTTGGGGGACAGGATGATGTGTCTGAACAGTTAAAATCTTACAGTCCACATGCAAAATAGCCAAGGCATTTGATTAGTTTCCAACAGAAAATTAGATGGAAATTTCCATGAAATTAACTGCATATACTTCCCATGTGTTTCAAAATTGCTTTCTGAAAGGTCTCAAGCTGTTAGAAGAAGCAAAAAGAAAATAAAGAACCAGGAGCAAGGACAATTAGGGTTAGGATTTTCTCAGATCCACTTTTCATTAGCCATTTAGATTTTCTAGTAAAGTCTGTGGGTCACAAAAATTGCAGTAATGGCAGAAAATGTTTGTAATCTGAATTGAAAAGATAAAGGCTTTATAATACAGCCATAAATACATCCGACGATCAGGACAACAAGAGGTGAAATTCTTCTTGGGAAGCAGTAACTCCAAAAAGGATACAGTGTAACCCAAATTGAGTATTACTCCTTTTCAGCTTGACCTTTGCCAGCTCCTCCTGACTCTTCAGGTATTTGTGTCTTTTACTGTGACTAAAATGCAAGCCAGCTGCATTGTGCTTTTTATTTCCTGTCTAACAAGTGTTTTTCAGAGTCCTGTGCACCATGCCGAGTGATACTGTTTTAAGACTTAATTTGTTACCTACTTGTGCCTCCTCAATGAGAGAAAAGGTGCATCATAACCTCCCATTACCTGATTCCTTACAGTCTGTTAGTTCAGTCTTCTGAAACACAGTTCATCTTAACACAGCGTAATGGACGTACTTTGTGAGAGCTAGAGAATATCAACTGCCCAAGTGTTCATGCCTAGGGCATGCAGAGATGCCTTTTCATATCTATGGTGATTAGGAGACACCTGAAGCAAAGTATCAGTTTGTATGTCTGTCTTGTGTTCAGAGCATGTGGAAATAGAATTCTATGAAACCCTGATGAAATTAGTAATTGCCAACCCAGTCAATTCAAGTAGTGAACTGTTACTGTTTAGGCAGGTTGAACAAGACCATAGTGGTATATTCATACTGTTTTATGAATATGGAATACCCAGGAGCAGCTCCAGAAACACTGTATAACCTCTCCATTATTAAAGAAATCTGTTCAGTCTTCCAGGATTAGAGCATGCTGATAGAAGAGCACAAACTGGTGTGAAGGTGGAATGCTTCTGAAATAGTAGCATCAAGCAGTGTGGTTGACTCCTTGTATAAATAATAAACACATTGATAAGAGAACATTCTGGAGGATACTTTGATGGGTTGTTTAGGATGTTGTATCCACTACAGTATGAAGCGTGTTAGGATACCATCACAAAACCAAAACCAGTGTATGTATAATTATTTAACAATATTTGCAAAACTACTGGCAAGTTTTTTTACTTATAAAAGGCTTGGAACACAACTGGATTTAACAACTATTCCTCCATTCCGCGGTTGTATGAATCTTTGCTAACCAAAGGCTGAGAAAACTAGGGGTTGTCACATAAATTTACAACACCAGCATGTTTACTGAGTAATGATATGCCAGAGCACATGCTGACATCACCACATAGGTTTCTAATGAGATTGAGATTTGCTTTGTAATCCTTTAATGAGCCACTTTTCATTAAATGCACATACTTGATTTTACTTGAGTTGCTAGCAGAGCGGTGTTGTTAGCTCATGAGCAGGGCTTTGCATAACAATTTTATCTTTTAGTAGACTCCTATGGTTTCTGTAAAAAGACTGAAACTCAAGAGTTGTATTGGTTTGCTAAAGCAAAAAACTCATGGCTGAGCTTTGTAGAAATCCTCAGACTGAGTTGGGCCTGTCATAAGTTTATATSGTGATAGTTTGTATTCCTGACGTTAAGTAGAATCCTGAGGTGCTGTGACAGCTGTATTTCTTAAATCTGCAGCTTCAGTTTACTTCTATGAAAACTTGCATATTGTCTATTTTGTTGTAGATGAGATGGATAAACAACAAAGCAAAAAGTGTACATGGGCCACTCTGACACTAGCACCTGGAAGAGGCATTCTTTCTAGACAGTAACTTACAGTGGTCAACAGAAATTTCTAAAGTGCAAGATAGCAGGCAGACAAGCTGACAAACTCCCCAAAAGGTAAGGGATAAAGATTGTCTCAAGGATCAGTACCAATAGTCAGTGATTAGAAGTTACAGAAAAAAATAGATGCAAAGAAACCAAATTATGCATTTTAACTCCAGGAATGACACATGATGTTGCTTAATTGTCCAGCAGGATCATTTAAAGAGCCACAGCAGGCAAATTTCTTTTGTGACTTCAGATTGACTTGTACCAGCAGAGCTGGATTTTCTCTGTATCTGAGAGCAATTTTATGTGATTTATGTTGCCTTCGTCTAGGGCGTAGCAACCTGGTTCAGAGTCAGCACGTGGTTTTGGCCTAGGGCCCCACGGGCCATAGCACACAGACACCAACACGGTGGAGGCAAAATGGCGTTTATTAACTGTACTTTCAGGGTTATATAGTCTTAGGGGTTCTTGCCACGTCAGCAGGGGTCTGTGGTCTCTTTTGGACTTGTAAGGAGTGGAAAACTACTGGGGTTTGAGGGTGGAGGGACAGGGGTCTCAGGGAGGATGTTGCAAGACCTGTGGAGGTCACATTCCTCCATATGGCTGATAAGATAAGGAACTGCACTGGACAAGGGAGGAAGAGGGGCCCTGCAACTTTCCGTTACAACCGAAATCTTCCGAAGCACCTGGCCCTATTCTCCCACAGATTTAGTATCTTCATTTACAAGGAAACCTAGCAAAGAAAGGTATTGTTTCTATCCTTAATGATATCTAAAACTTGTTCTCAAAGACCCTAAATGTCCTAATAGGCTTAAGTTCCACTGATCATTGCCTCATCTGAGACACTTTTACCTTCACATTCTCTGTCACTGGATCTAGGGACTCCCTTTAAATTTAGGCCTGGGCCTTCTGTCCTTGTGTGATCTATGGTATAGATGTACTTGCCTTAAGTTTCATCACAGCTCTGCTTCACCACGAGCTTTGTTATCCAGAGCCTGGCCTGCTTGTCTCACTTGGGCACTGTGGCACCAATGGCTGGAGAACCTCCTACTAAAATAAATAAAATGGCAGGAGAGGTGATTTTACTCCTTTAAAAGTCTTTATTAAAATGCAGATGGCTCGCGGGGTCCAGGGATCATGCCAACACCGCTGCTCCATCAGGGAGGAGGTGTTTCATGCCTGCAGTGCACCACAGATCTGGGAGTCTGGGAACCGTAGCAACTCTATTTGGGGTCTTGGGGATCCAGGGATGTCACCTTAGAGTCATGGTGAGCAGGCTAGCGGTATCTATACAGTCACTAGGACCCTGTCCGTACGGTGGTACTCTTTATATTCTTTAATTCTGGTTAGGTTTGTTAAAATTAGGGTTTTTTCAGACGGGACCACGCTTCCGGGCGCAGAGAGGCACTTGGGAGCTCTGGGTATTTGCATATGGGGCAGTGGTCTAGAGGCGGCAGGGGAGCGGAAATGGGCGGTGACTTTCCACTCGATGGGAGGCGGCGGGAGCGGTGGAGGCCGCGTGGGGACTTTGATGCCGTGAAAACCGGAGTTTCACGCAGCTCCAGGGCGGCTGCAGACCCCTGGGAGAGCGGACAGAGCAGCCCGGCGGATTGGCGGCGCGAGCGGAATGGGAGGAACCTCGGGACCCRGCCTTTCGGGGGGTCGGGGCAGGAGCCGGAGGGACCGGCGGGGAGGGGAGGCAGGAGGGAGCGGACCGGCAGCTTGCACTGCGCCAGGGAGGCAGGAGGGAGACGGGCCGACCCCACTGGGCCAGGGGAGGCAGAAGGAGACGGGTGCCCGCGCCGGGCTCGGGGGAGAAGGGGAGGGCGGGGGGGACGGCCGGGGCCAGGGCTGCCCGGGGGGGAGAAAGGGGGGGAGGGGAGACAGGAGAAAGCCGGGGGAGAAGAGCGTGCTGGCCCTGGTGCCGCGGGCCATGCCAGGCGGGGAAGCGGACCCGTGCCTTGCCCGAGGGGGAAAGGGGGAGGGGGGGACGGCCGGGGCTGGCACTGCCCGTGCCGAGCCGGGGAGGAGGAGGCGGCCGGTCATGAGCGGACCCAGGCCACCCCGAGGAAGGAGACGAGCTCCCCCGGTGTCCTTCTCGGCGGTTGAGAAGGGAATTCCCCTCCCTCCTCTTCAGGGATTCTTAAAATTGGGATACAAATCACAAAACTGGGTACAAATTTCAAAAAAAACTGGGTACAGAACAGGAACTTGGGGTACAGGGAAACCTGGAACAGAGAAACAATTTTGGGACCGTCTGGCCCCTTAAAAGCCTTTTAACACACACAGTTACATTTCAACATAACATTCCAATTTGGGATTTTAGCTGGGATCTTATTTATCTCACTACTGTACTTGCTTTTGTTACTTTGATTTGGCTTCTCTCCCAAAGGGAACAGACAGGCGTCAGTGTTCCTTGATGTTCTTCTGAATGAGGCCCTGAATAACTTGCTCTACCTTTGAAATTCACTGTTCAGTGTAAGAGGCTGCACTAAATGACCTCCAAGGTTCTTCACACACCACTTCTTTCTGATTTTGTAAAAATGCAGCCACTAGCCCATGCCAACCAGGTACAACTGAATTTGCTTTTTAACAAAGAAGAAAAATAGAAGGAAACTAGAAAGCTTGGTAAAATATCTGTTGCCTCCAGCCTCTACTTCTGCTCTTTCTTTTCTACTTTTGCCTCACTGTGTCAGTATTGTGTGGTATGGGGACGTCATGAAACCTAGCTCCTGTAGTTTGCCATGTGAAATAGGAAACACTAATGAAGTATTATTAAAAATAGTTTCTATCTTTCCTGGCAATAAAACAGAATTAAAGTAATCTCTCACTATGGAAAAGGCTAACAGAACTGCTTAGAACACTGTGAGCTCTAATTTCTGTTCATTCTTGTTGCATTGTTCAACATCACTTGCAGAACTTACTTTTCCATCCTTTCCCTTTCTGTTCACTTGACATACCATTTCACTTACTCCTTAAGCTGAGAGGTTGTTGTGTGGAAAAGATGCCAAAACTGTGGAGATGTACTCTTAAAGTACGCATAGTTGATTTTTCTGACTTGCAGTCTGTGCCAGCATGACTTTCACATAGACCTGTTCCTCTTCATCACTGCTGAACCAGGACTCTGACGAAGGGAAACTGAGGGAAGGAAAACATAATGAAACTGTTTGAAGCAATTGTATCTCTTGAACTTGTTCTTTGACAAAATTAACGCCCTCTCCAGCCTCTCAATGGCATCTGCTAGCATACATAATTGAGCTGACTTGCAACATAAGCACTGTAGGTTAATCATTGCCAAGATTTAAATGAATTGTGAACTAGTTTCAAAATCCTGAATAAGTGATGAGAACACAGAAACATAATTAAAAAACATAAAGAATAATATTCCTGAAAGATGTTCCTTAAAGAACAATACTTTGTCAAATGAACGGCAGGTAAAAACAGTAAGATGATACAATAGAAGTTAATATTATTTTTGCTTCAATCTCACTATGATTTAAGTATGTTTTATTATTCTGCTGAGATAGAGTATTTGACAGAAAAAGCCCTGCATAATCCAATTACATTGCTTTTCTTCCAAAGGCAAATTTTGTTCATCTCAATGTTAGGAGTCCCTCTGCCCTGTGAGAGCCCTCATCACTGAGCAGCAACACTGATATGCACTCCTTGGAAGAATGAGTCTCTGCTGGACAGTATTATGTTTTCAGTAGAAAGGGTGGGGGGTAGTTTCTTGCATACTCATCAAGGATATTATTTTGGGACATGGCAGATAGCACAGTTGAATCTCTTTAGGCAATAAATACTTGGCATCTTCCTAGAGTACTCCAAATAACATTTTATTATACTGCAACTAGGCACTTCACCTTCTGTTTTTAATTAACTGACTGGTGACTGTTATATCGCATATTTTTAATGTGTCTGCTGAATGAGGACCCTCAGAGGATATGGGCAAAATTAAGGCCTTCTTTGCTTTGTCTGAAGTGAATTGAGTTTACACCAACAAGCTGATTGTGACCAATTACTTCTCAACAAAGAGAGCAAATATCTTTTATGTATCAGGGAAGCTAGCCACCATAATGATCCTACAAACCTATAGAAAACTACTAATTTTTCTGTAAACTGTAATAGCCACAGTTACAGCTTTAAATTTGAATACTGACTATTATGATACACGTTATCATGCTGAAATACCAACTAGCATAACTTTATTCTCTTTGTAGAATTGTGTTCAACTAAGTAAGTGTAAAAACTTGTATTAAATTTACTGTTTATTAAAAATCATATTTTTCAGAATATTTTGGAATATGTAATCTCTGTGGCTTTTTTTTTTTCTAAATCATGCCTTGGTGTCTCCATACTGTTGTATACTATCACCCAGCAGAATACAGTTGGACAGTACCTCTCAGAATAGTCTGAGGAAATAAAGCATGCTTAAATAGCACCTTTCCAACTAAGAACCAAGGAAAACCTTTCACCCAGGTTTGAAGAAGAGAAGCACCTGGTGGGGAAATGGCATCTTTTGGTGACCAAAGAACATAGGAACAAGAGCCAGGCTTTAGAAGATATATTTTATTTTTAATTTAACTGTTGTTCAGTGACACACACTACTGTGGTGGATCCCAGGAAAACAGGTTAGGTTGTGCCTGCTATATGGACTTTGATCACAATTACCTAGAGACTGTGTGCTGCAAGCTAACTGACTAAGAAATGCTAGCTGATTTTAGAAAAAAATGTCTACATCTCTACAACAACCTGTTCTCTCAGCTTTTCTTTAGAGATAAGCTCTCAACATTAGCCTGTTTTGCCTTATAGGAATAAAGGTTATGCTGTAATGCAAAGGAAAGTCCCAATCTGAGTTGTAGCATCCTTCAAAGCACTACACTTTGAGCTGTTTTCTAAATGGAAATTCGGGAAACTGTATGAAAAGGCTGTGGGCTGAGAAAAGCCTTGTAACTTTTCATGAAATATGACCTGGTTTGGAGCCAAGAAAATGGCCCCAGTCGAGGAAATCATGCATAATTTTGAATTATTGTGTGCTAACTTTCAGCTCATCACTCTGCTACATAAAAAACCCCATATATCTGGAGAGAAAAAATGTCTTAAGTCAATCCCACTCTAGATGGTTTGTTGCCTGTAAGAATACATCTTTCCTTTAAATATCAAAAGCTTTCCTTTAAATATTAAAGACTTAATAATTAAGGGCTTAAATAGATAAAATTACTGTTACTGTAGACTTCATAACCTGATATATATGTATATAATTTATAAAGTGTGTAAACTGTGTATATACACTCCCTACTATATGAATCTAGTTATAATTCCTGTAGGATTTGAATAAGGAGACTGGAATAACTCTTTAGTCAGAGTTGATTGTTCATGCTGTCAAACCCAGGGAAACAGGCGAGTCAGATAAAGGAGTCAGAAATTGCACAATTAGCTCAGAAACCACTGCAAGATCCGTCTTTAAACACAAACTTAGTGAAGAAGATATAGCCTCACAATGGGATAAAATAGCATAGGTGAAATAAACTGTCCACAAGAAAGATTGCATATATTTAGACTGGGAGGAACCAATTGTCATAATTATATAGCATGTATTTGGGCTTGAATGGACAGAAATGGGTGAATTTCTCTCTAGCTTAGAGACTGGGAAAGCTTGAAAACCCAGGGAATGGATGTAGCATTGATTCAAGTGAGGGCAGGGAAGAAAGGGGGAAGAGATGCACCTATGCCTTTCCTCTAGTATTCCTGAAATGTATAGATTCCATAATTTTTTTTGACACTGTTGCAAGACCACTGTCTACAGATGTTACAGTTAAATTAGTGTAATATTAGCAGTAATAATAGAAGGCTAGGAGGTAGTTCCCCCAACCTTAAAAACATATGGAAACATATGGAAAGTAGCAAGTTAGAACATGCAAGAGGACTATGCCCCAGTCTTAGAAAGCCACCAAGAAACCCCCAAGCAAGCTCTGCCCCATGCAAAGGGTGAGTCTGACCAAGACACCCTGTGCAACCTGACCCAAGATGCCAGGATGACCATGGCAGTTCCCGGGGCAGCAAGATAGAGGTCACACTGCACACTAAAATGGAAAAACAGAACAAAAATGCCTAATTTGGGAGAATGTATAGGTGGGGGACCATGGGCATTTTGGTGCTGGCTAAGAAGTTTGCAAGTTTCTTAGCAGACTAGAAGCTGGAGCAGATAGGGGCAGAGGCAGGGCAGACAGCATCCTACTGTTCTCCTGCTGCTAATTCCATTGCAAAAGTATAATTTGGAACGTATATCCCACTTCTCTGCATGTACTTTATATCATTACAAACATAGCACTTTCCTGCTCCTAGTTTCTTTTAACATGGGTATGAAAGCACTTGTGCTGCTTTGGCTGGGATAGACTTAACTTTTTTCACAGTGTCTGGTATGGGACTATGTTTTAGAATTGTGCTGAATAGAATGATGATAATAGAGATGTTTTTGTTATTGCTTAGTAGTGCTTACACAGAGGGCCTTTTCTGCTTTCTGTACTGCCATCCTGGCAAGGCAGTTGGAAGTGCATGGGAAATTGGGAAGAGACATAGCCCAAACAGGTGACCCAAACTGACAAAAGGGATATTCCAGACCATATGACATCATGCTTATTATATAATGTAGGGGGAGAAGGAAGAGAGGGGGATGTTTAGAGTGGTGCTGTTTGTCTTCCCAAGTAACCATGATGCATGATGAGACCCTGCTCTTGTGGAGATGGCTGAACACCTGCTTGCCTTTGGGAAGCAGCGAATTACTACTTGTTTTGTTTTGCTTGCGTACGTGGCTTTTGCTTTCCCTATTAAACTGTCTTTATGGCAACCCATGAGTTTTCTAACTTTTACCTGTCCAGTTCTCTCCCTGATCCCACTGGTAGGGAAGTGAGTGAGAGGCTGCATGGGGCTTGGTTGCAGGCTGGGGTGAAGCCACAACAGTCCTTTTTGGCATCCTCTGTGGAGCACAAAGTGTTTAAAATAATGACAGATTTGATTGGGATGTCCTAAATTAAATGTATAGCTATTAGTGCTGTTTAGCTGGTAATCAGTAGGCTCCTGAGCTTGCCATGGGGCTCCCTCCCATGACTGTATATTAGTCTAGTGCTCATTAGTGGTTGTATTTTGCTTTTGCTGTTTCTGTATTGCTTATCATCTCCCTGTATTGTGCCTAGGAACATTTTGGTAACAGTCCTGTGATGTGCCTGGGCTGGCAGATGGCCAAAGTGTTGCTTCTGTTTCTGTGTTGCTTTACTGAACAGGTGAAATTCCCGTGTGAACTTGAGCTGAATGGACTATGACATGAATAAGTCCATGATGGAGCAGAGACCCACCCACAGCCCACGGAGGACCCAGTGCCTGAGTAGGTGAATGCCTGAAGAAAGCTGTACCCCATGAGATGCTGTGATTAGAGCAGGTTTGCTGACAAGGCTTTGTGACCTCATGGGGGGCCCTGCTGGAGCAGTTCACAAAGAACTGGAGCCTATGCAAAGGCCCTACACCAGAGAAGTTTCAGGACTGTCTCCCATGGGTGCGGCCCCACATTGGGGTTGGGGCAGCAGAGATTCCCTCGCAGCCCATGATGAAGACCATGGTGAAGCAGCTATCTCCTGCAGCCCATGCAGGGCTGTGATGTGGGCTACTCTAACACCAGACTCTAGTGGGAACCCCTTGTTGTTGTACAGGCTGGGGACAAGGAGAGGAGTTCATTGCAATGTTAAACACTATAACCTGGCCCAAAAGGACTAGGGATGGAGATTGTAATGGACATACCTTTAAATTGTTGTAAACTATGATTTGAACTGTGTAGAAACCACCCAAGGCAATGGAGGAGAAATCTTACAAGAAGCAGTGACTTGACCTGAACTGGCTTTGGTGCCCAATAACAAGCAGCAAGTAATAGAGCCAAAGTAATGACTAAATGAATTTGAAAGACATTTTGAACATATTTTATAGATAGACATTCTGCTGGAGTGGTCTATAGACTAAGGGAACGATATCTCTGTATTATATAAAAGAATGGGAAGGGGAAGGTGGTTAATGAGGTTGTATGGAATAGTGTGGGACCTGATTATGATGTAAATGGTAGTAAATAAGGGTTGGAAGTCCCTCTTTTTTGCATACACTTTATGTAATCAAAAACATTGCGCTTCCATGCCTCTTGTTTCTTTTGACACAGGAATGAAGCACAGGTTTTGTTTAGATTACAGTTCTATCCATACCATGTTTCACTTTTTTAGCCTTTTTTATCTTTGATGTTTTCCATGCAAGCTTTGCATTTCTCATTAAAAAATTGTAGCCAAATTAACAGGTTTGGTTTTTTTTTTTTTGAGCCAGGGCCTTGTGCTTCTGCAAACATTTCCAAACATCAGTATGCAACTTGGGCAAGTTACTTTCACATTCACATTAGCTGCAGAGTCATGTGATAAGCACAGCTGGCAGTATGTCTTTATAGACAGTTACCACCTGTAATACAAAAACAGCACAAAAATTTCTTGCCCCAAGTAACTTTGTGACATCCCCAACCCTGTGATAATTTTGATCACGTGAAAGGAGGAAGCAAGTCTTGAGAGATCAGTGGTGATTGGCTTAAAAATACCAACCCATTTTCCCCCTATGATAAAACATGCAGTGGGTCTTAGGGCAAGAAGATCTCAAGCAATATGACCTTCCTATGCGCCCCAATTTGTGAGGCAGTTCTTTTGCTCGAATTAACATATGTACACCAGATCTCTCACTTCTGTAAATCCTGTGAGACTCTCAGCAAAACAAAGGTTATTGTTACCATTATTTAGCTCAATTAAAAACTACCTCTTTTTGTGTATGCTTAAAGTGGCAGATGAACTACCGTTCTGTATCCTATACTTCCAACTGCTTTTACAGTAACAACAGCCAAAAGGAAAATCAAATCAAAACCACAACTCATTTACTCTGTAGGAGACATATTGATGCAGTCTAAGATTTGCTCTGCTTTCACATTGCTTAAATTAGTAGTGGAAGAATATGGACGATTGTACATGTTGACAGCTTCAAGATGAAGTTGAACATAATCACCAGGTTTGAACAGTTGGCATGAGTGCTTAAAACATTTCATTCCAATAATAATACCTAAATTATAACCTAAATTTACGAATCTGTATTCTTCTGCGTATTGCCTAGCTCTGAATTCTTGGATGTAGCATTAACATTGCTGCACATCCTCCATGAATGTCCCCTGCTCTACCTCCTCTGCTACATTTGGGTGTAAAAGTAACACTGATCTTTTAAATACCCCCTCAGAACTAGTGTGAGCTGCCAGTGGCCTCTCCTGGCAGACATAGTAATTGTAAATTACTAATTGTAATTGTAAATTCACAATGGGTATAGCCCCCTGTTCTGTAAGGTACCTTCCAGGAAGTCCTTTCCTGGAAGGACATGTCCACTGCCCAGCAGGCTCAGAAAAGCAGCTTACACTTGTGGGACTTAGGGTTGCCATAAACACTCTCTTGCATGATGCAGATTTTTTTTTAGCTTGAACTAATGAGTAGTCTTTGTTGTAACAGTGTTATATGTTTTGCTGGGCCAAGAGTATTTGCAACACCAGCATTTCTACACCTTCCACCTTGCCTGCTACTCCTTCATACCCAGTAACAACCATGGTCTTCAGCTCTGCTAAAATCCCACTATTTTTTTGGCACCCTTGGGTTTTCAGCTGTAACTGTGGTCTCGAGACCGTGTCTATAGACTGCAAACCTTGGTCTTGCTGCTTCTACAGTAATTATGCTGAGATAATTAGTATTTGTGGTCTAAGCACAGTCTTTATTTCATTCTTAGTCTTCCGTTTTTCATTTGAAACATCAAACAAAATCACGAATTTCCAGCACAACTATTATTAGTCCTACAAATTGTCATCTCCCTCACAGCTGTGTCTAAAGGGTGCTTCCCCCACAACCAACATTCTCAGAATGAAACTTGAAATTCAGTTCATGGCCCCAGCTCATGTGGTCATTTATGAAAAGCCCTTTGCAATCATACTGCTTCATCATTCATGTCTCATAAAGACTTCTGTAATACAGCTCTCCTTCTGTGACAGACTGGCTTTTCAGCCCCAAGATGGCCCAGACCACTGTTGTAGCATATACTACATGGTTACTAGGGTTACTACCCAYGGCAACAAAATGAAAGAATTTCATAGGATTGCTGAGTGCAAATGTCTCTTCTCTCATTCCAGTAATAAAAGTGAGGAATTTGTCCTAGTGTTCCCCTCCCTGTGTATTCAAACAATACTACTTGTCTTCTTTTCTGTTGTCCTGTAAATATCAGAAGTCCAGCCACAATTCTACTGTGCTGCACAACAATTAGAAAATCATTAGGACAATCCAAAACATGAGCAGTCTTTTGAATTTGTTAATTCTAGCATTGAGCTCATCTGCATTGAAAACTGCACAAGCTGTTGAGCAACCACTGTGCTTGGCCTTAGAACTTAAATCTCAACAGATTAAAATCACATGGGGTTTACCAATAGTAATCAAAATATTAAGTTACTATCTTTCTAAGCAATGTTCTATAACCATAGGAACGTATTAATGAAGATGTTTAGTGAAAAGAACAGTATCTCACAGGGATAACAGGATCCATTCTGTCATTTCTAGCTGCTCTGCAAAAATAGCAAGGAATTTATATCTACAGTGAGAGGACGTGATAATCAGCTAGAATTCACTGGTTGCCCTAATACTCACTGGTCTTAAGGATAAACAAAATTTTTCTTCTAAATGACAAGTATTTCTTTTTCTGCTTCTTGATACGTTGTAACTCCATGCTATTACCTGACACTCTGTCCACCTTAAAACTAGGAAGTCTGGTCTTTGACTCAAGATGCACTTTGTGCTTCTCCTGGGCTAATCTGTCAGAACTCAGAGCCCACTGTGAAGTGAGCTTCTAAAACACCCTAAATTGTTAGTGTATCACATTCTCATCCATTCCTCTGTGATTTAGCTTACACTTGAAAGCAGGCCAGACTCTGGTTAAGCAACCACATTTGGCAAGGAAGAGAGGTTTCACTAATGGTGCCTCATCATGTATAGAATCTGGAAAAATAGATCATCCCAATCTCTCCCCTCTTCCATTGTCTACCATGCAGAACTTCTTCATCTTTGGTGCAATCATGAACTTCAAGCATAAATTACCTATATTTCTCCGTTGATCAAAGTCTTCAGTCATTAGCTCATGCTTGCCTAAATCTCCCATTCTTATTTCACAATTTTGTCCCTCAGTGTGCCACCAGAATGTCTGCCCACACTTCCCAAATGCCTGGGTGAGCTTCTTTTTGAAATACATCATTGGTTGCTGTCCTGGCTGCAATATGCTCAGGAATACTATTGACTAGGCATCCCTTTCCTCACTTAGTCCTGTTCTTTTCTCATCACGGTGAGACTATTTCCTCCCAGAAACAGAGAAAAGCCTGATTCTCTGCCCTTTTAGCAGAAAATGCCAGAGCAACATTTTCTGCATTCCATGCCACTACCTTCTCTGATACCTCCTGGGCTGATGGAATGACAATGCCTTTGTTCCTGAGAACATACGCTACCCCTCCTGATTTCTTACTCCCTTATCTCAGCCAAACCTGTGTTTTTCCTGGCTGTCTTGTACCTTTAGACTTATTCTTGTGAAGCCAAGCTCAACAGTTCCATGCACATGACTCCAGACCAGTTTCCAATGTCATTCATCTACAGTGGTATAGCTGTATGCTGCCTTCATTACTACCTTCTTACCTTCAATCATTCCCCAAACCCTTCCAATGTTCTCCATCCTTTTGGCAATCTCTATGACAAAAAGACTGCCAGATATAATAAAGTCTTCCAGGAACTCTGGAATTAAAACCACCAGTCATGACCTGAGTCCATGTCTTTTTCTCTCTCTCAACCAATCTGTTTTCCTAAAACTATTCCTGTCACAGATTCATATGGGGCCATAGTCCCACTCTGCACCTGCTATTGCCAAACTTCCCACCTAGTAACAATCAGGGAGTCCTATAGCAAGTGAAGAACATTACTGACATTACTGGTGGACTGAATTTGAACTGAACAACCGAAGAGGAATCAGTAACTGTTTAGAGCCAGTGTGCTATGGAGTTATTCCAAAATTGCACTCTTTATCTGTGACATTAGTAGAAAAAAGGGAAAGTCTTAGCTCTAAATATGCAGAGTTGTAAAGTGGTTTTTATTGATTGTAATTTCTTTCACATAATTATATTTTCAATTTATTGGAATCTGGATAATGCTTCGAAAAGTATTTTACAGGGTAGCAGGTTTTAGTTTATATTCACGCGAAGAGGAAAACATCTATCACTACACTAATTGCAAATCCTTTTCCTTCTGAAAACAAGCCTTTTTATTACTTCTTGGTATAGATGGTAAGATGTCCATTCCACAGAATAAACTGACCTTGGCTTCAGTAAGCTTTTGATGACAGAAATTGTTTGGCCATTAAAAGTATGTCCTTATTAAGGAATTAAATATCAGCTAGCACTTAAAGAATGCTTTATTAATCTCAGAATAAAAAGAGCTCTCTCTTCAAGTCAATGTATTTCTAAATTATTTCAATTTCATACATTCTTTGATGCAAAAGTAATGTCATGAAGCACTAAAATAATTTTTCTTTCACTTAGAATAAATATTAAAATTTATTATTAACCCCCAAATTAATATTTGAATTTAACTGTAACAGTCAGAATTTGCAGACACTGTAGCAACTGAAAAATTACAGTGTAATTACTGAAAAATTACAGTGCAATGGGAAACAAAGCAATCGGGACCCCCTTATGCATCCGAAGATCACTTTGTTGCAGAAATCATCTCTTTTTATACCTTTAATCTCCACCAGACATAACTAAAACAAAACCAAGGCCTAACAGAACTTAACAGAAGAAGGGCACCCATTGGCTGGCTCAGCTGCAGCACTGGTGTCCAACATATCCAAACACCTTCCCTCCAATCAGCTTCCTGTTTGTATGCTGTCCATGCATTCCCCCAGGCAATCACAATCTCATTTTCAGCTGTCACTCAACTGACTCTCTCCTCACTCCTAACTGCATCTCACCCCTCAACTGACTTCCAACCATACAGCCTGCAGTTGTGCCTTTCCCATAGGGCCTTCTGATGAGTGTAAGCCTTAACAGCTTTAGCAAACATAACCCCATTTTCCTTACACAATTTATCACAACTGAGTTACAACATTGTGTATACAGATTATAAAGTCCTACAAAAACATGAAAATTTCCCTTCATTCACTCCTTTCTGTTCTATGAGAAGATATTTTACCCATAAATATGTAAAAACTACTGAATGATAAACATTAAAAGAGTACAAAAGCTAGATCAGAATAAACAACAAAAGATTAGGAGCTATCAAATTTGGAACAAAACAACCATTAAGGAGCTATTAGCATTGAACACTTCAATGTGACTGCACAATTATCTCTTTAATCAATTAACCAATCATGATCTTTTGAAAAAGACAAAATGCAGCACAGATATTAGCATATTAATATAATTGCTAATAATTTCTGGAGACTGTATGCTGCATTCAAAAACAAGAATAAAAATACTAAGATGATAATGACACTCAATAACCTGTTCAAAAGGGAACTCAGGGAGATCAAGACAACCCAGCAAAGACATGGGGGAGAATTTTACTAATGTGTCTCTACACACACCTTTGACAGCTAACACTGTCAAAAAAGAACTGCTAAAGCTCAAGAACAAAACGGAGTCAAAATCACAGCTTCTTTAGGTTGGCCATGAATTGTAGGATCATATTGGTTGGAAGAAACTTCAGGGAGGCAATATAGTCCTATTTCCTGCTCCAAGCATGTCCAGTTAAAGAAGGTTGTTCAGGATCTCATATAGTTGAGTTCTTAGTGTCTTCACAGAAGAAAATTCTGTAATATTGTCTGAGTAAACTCATCCTGTATTTTACCACCTTCTTTGTGAAAGTGTGTATCAAGCCATAATGTCTCATGTTTTAACTTCTATTTCCTCTCATCCTTTTACAGTACACTTCAGCTCTGTCTTCTCTATACGTCCCATTAGGTATTTGTGGACAGAAGTAAGATTCCAGTATTCCCCTTTCTGAGGCTGAACATATCCAGTGCCTTCAACCTCTMAATTATATCACATCATGTACTCTCCTACCTCCTGACCAACTTGGCGGTCTTCTGTTTGAGTTGTTTCAGTCAAGGTTTTTCTTGTACTGGAGAGCCGGCAGCTGGACCCAGTATTACATAAGTCATCTCACAAGTGCTGAATAGATAAGAGTAATGACTTCCTTCGATCTGCTGTGTTTGTGCTTATTAACCCTGGGAAGATTTGTTTGTGCTTACTAATACAGTACATAGCTGGTTTTGCCACAAGGGTGCACTGCTAACTTGTGGTTAACTCACTGTCCATCCAGATCCCCAGGCACCCAGTACTTTTTACATAAAGCTGCTATAAAGATAATGAGCTCCAGCCATGTACAATTGCATTAGGTTATTCCATTCTAGGTGCATGGCTTTATACACATTTAAGATGAAGATTACAATAATTTCTCATGGCCAGGACTGAAAAAAACAGGAAAACCATGGACTAAAAAATTAACTTAATATGGGACATTATCAGTTCTTAGTAAGTACATCACTCACTTTGGTAAGTGACTGGATATCAGTTGACAGCTAAGACATACACTCCTTAAATGTCTAATAAAGTTATAAAAAACACACCTTATATAAAAACTAATTATTTAATATTTCAATCCAACAACTGTTTAATCACTGCCTACTTCAATAAAATATAATTAAATTGCAGAAGACTTAATTTGAAGCTGCTGAACTGTCTTTCCTAAGCAATCACACTTAACTAGAAACTTTGGCACCTATTTATTTGATGCCAACATACTGAATTTAAACACCAACCTGAGTCAGTACTTACCACAAGTTACTGCACTGACTGAAGATTTTAATTATAATACGTCCAGAAACAGCRTTTTTTGTAAGAGGTATCTAATTTACTGTGATAGCAGTAAATGCTGAATATTCCCTGAATTGCTTGTTTAAAAAAAGGTAAGCTGTCTAGGTGCCATGAATGGACAGAATGTACTTTCCTGACTGTACTGTTTGGTAAGTGACTATCCAACATCCAACAGTTTTCACCACAGCTTTTATTTCCTAGACCTTAGATTTAAAAGTAACGCTCCCTAGTAAAACATGTTAATTTGCCCTACATACACATTTTGAAAGACAGCTTTTTGACTAAAAGGATTTGACTATAAAAAGTGTTCTATTAAGATAAACTTTTCTTTATGCTGATGTTTTTAGTTTAGTTTCTTACGTATCCTTACAAGCTCTATTGGTCTCTGACTAGAATGCATTTTCTACTTTGGGGGAATAAAGGTGAATGTAGTAAGATGACTGGATGCTGGAGAAAGTGAACGTTAGATCCATCAGAAAAAGGAACCATTTACTAGRAGGCAGATCCTGAACATTTCACAGAAATAGAGAAGGGCAAGCATAGCAGAGCTAGACACAACAGATGTATTTTGCCCCTATTCCTTTCACTGAAAATAGCTCCAAAGAAGGCAACAGTAGCTCATAATGGCACCTAAACTGGGAAAAGGATTGCCTGAAATACCAGAAAGGTGATAAGCCTTGATCTGTGCTATTAAAAAGATCTTTTCAGTGGTAAAAATAACTGTTTTGGAAGAGATGTGTATTTCCCATACAAACTTCAAATTAGACACCTTGACTTAAAAACATAATAAAAATATAGCGCTTGAAACAGCAGCTCAGTGAATAATACTAAAAGATTCCTAGGATCCTTCTGAGACCTTGCTTCTAGCAGGACAGTATCAATATGGTCTCTCCATCTGCTCAAGACACTGCAATACTTTGTTCAAAAATCTTGAGAAGACAAAGGCTAAGAAACCTGGTCTAAAGCTCAGGAACCTCCAAAATACAGCCTCTCTACATAAACCTTTTCTAATGGCTCAAATATTCTGGTTTACAGTTAAGTAAGTAAATATATAGACATAAAAATTTGCACATCAACCATCTTAGGAATTCAGCATTTTAGTGAAGGATGAGAACAGCATTTGTTAAATATGAAGGCTTCTGCTGAGAATTCAGTATCTACAAAAGCTAAAATACTTGAAGCCAACATTTAAACAATAGTATCTAAGCCTATTCCCAAACATGGGAAAGTGAACAGAAATCAAAACTGATTGTCTCTTCTGCTGCCATTTGCACACACGAAAAAGGAAGACGTATTTGGTCTCTCTCTAGTCCATGACAGACCTAACTGAARTGCAAGTGTTTTTTTCAGGCAAAGATTTTCATTTAACATGTACCTGTACACCTGCAACATGCCATCCTTATCCTCCAAAAATATCCTGGAAGTCCAAACTTATAGGCAGTTGAAGCAGCAAGACAAAAGCTTTTAATCTGTCTTTCAAGACTCTTCAATCTCAGATCACTTCCTGAATTTCTATGAGCCATCTTGCACATTATATAAGGCCAGGCTTTTGTTGAAAATGCCTAACATGATATTTTGCTGAAAAAAWGTTTTGGGAGGAGCCAGTTCAAACTTCTGATTTTCAGACTGTTTGCTTTTTGAGTCTTCCCATCACTTACTGAACTGTGATGGCAAAGTTTTGACATCATCCCTCCATCCCCCATATATCACCCTGATTTTTTTATATCTAATGCCCACAGGATTTTAAAGTTACATTAGTTCTCACTTCCCCCCACCTGCCTTACAGTCAACATTACAACTTAATGGTGAACAAACAACAATGAAGGGACCGTAAGTTAAAATATTTTATTGCCAAGTAGCATAGTAAGGGGTTTTTCATAAAACCAAAATGTACATTTCTGTTCAGAATCATCTCTCCTGTACTTCCAAATTCCAAGAAGGCAGCATACTCTCCATTTTCTGCAGAGTCCTGTTGCTTCTTTCTCCTTCCAGCATTCATTTAAAAATGACTTCAAATCCAAAAATCACATGCTTTACTTTAAAATTTGAGGAAAAGGAACTTCCCAAATGTCCATTTAAATCTTTACTCTTGTTTCTCTGTGATGTCTCAATCTTCCAACTCTTCAATACCAAGATAAAGTTTGCAAACAATTCCAAATCACTGAAGTTTAAAATTAGATTTATTTTGGGTTTATAAAGAAAGTAATTTTATATCAGTAACTTGACAAAATCAAGTTAAATAGAAATCTTTCAACAAATAACAAATGTTGTAGAAAAACTTTGCTCATTTTGAGGCAGATGCTGTAAAAACTGCCACAGAAACAGTGATCTTGAAGTCTACTTATGTATCTTAAACAATTTCAGGTTAAACCCAAATACTGAATATTTAGAGCACTTTTAATATGGTAAACTATAAAGACAGGCAAAAGCACAGCCCAAATGCCAAACTATCTGCCTATTTTAAACACAATTTTAAAAGCACTTCATGAAGTTGCATGAATTCCAAATGGTATCACATAACTTATTTCAAAAGATGCTTACTGAAAAGTACTTTCTTCAAATATATTTACAGGAAACTATATTATTCTTAGGGCTGTGGAAAATTGCTAGCATATTGAAGCTGAAGTCATAAGTTACAGTGATGTCACCATGATTTTTGCCACTGACTTCAATGATGCAAAGATTTCTTTTATCTACTTATTTTTCTATTAGATAAAAGGTGTAAATGCCAGCTCAGATTTAAAAAAATAGCTATTTGAAAAGTATTTCCACAAGGCACACGTGCAATATGAAGCTAAGTTATCACATATATCAAAACTCCAGCCTTTATTACTATTCCATTTGAAAGTCACTGATACATTGCAGCAAAAGCAAAATAGAACATTGAGAACAGCACCACTGTAAGCCTTTGCTGAATTCCTTCTTAAGGCTATGTAGCTGAGCTCTGGGGGAAAATCACTTTCATGGGGAAACATATAATATTTTTAACCAAATTACTAAAACACATTAAAAAAAAAAAGATTTGGTACTTGTGAATTGCTTAAAAACTACAGGTATGGCTCCAAAAGCCATGATTTAGAGATGTGCAACATACAGATCTATAAAAATGTTTTAACATCCACACAGTTCAAGAGGCAAGTGATAGCAAGTATGACTTCTCAGTATGAACCGATTTGGTAATAATTATTAATCTTAGCTTGAGAAACTGAGATTATCTCCATTTTCTTATTACAAGCAGTGGCAACTTGACTGCTGAAGTGTGTCTCATCAAAGCTCTCATTTTTATGCTAATGCCACAATCTGATAAAAATATTTCAGAGCTGAAAATAATGCTAGGAAAAGCTTTCAGATTTTAAATTTCAAATCAGAGGCACAATTGTGATGCTTCTGGCTATATTAATGTGAAACTGTGAATGGTTAGTAGGCTTCAGCTTTATTCTATTTATTATCACCTCAACCACTTTGGTTTTCTGTGTGTGCTCCAGTATACATGAATCTGACTCAGTTAACTGGATATATGTGCCAGTTCCTGCCTAGAACCTACCTTTGCAGCGTAACTATATTCATTTTTCCTAGAGGTCTTACTAGCTTGATGTCAGTGCTATATTAACAAGCTCTGAGTTTCAAAACCAGTAACAGCCTTTGGCTACATTGAGTGAGCACTAGCCTGCAAGCACTGGTACAGATACAGTCCTCACAAGGAAGGGATTGAAGAAATACATTCCTGGAAGTAACTTATTTCTTAACTGAACTTAGCAGTTTGCCTTATAGAATTCAAACCATAATTTGCTTAAGAAATTAAGGGCCATGTAAGACATATTGATTTACTTTTCATTTCTGTTCACAAAGTATTAGACAAAAAAAAGTAAAACAAATTTAGATCACTGCATACAAATTAAAAGTCTGAACACTCTTGAAGCTACCTGTTTTACCTGAAACACTTCAAATGTTTAGTAACATTAAAGACTGCATTTTTGCAAATGTGAAATAATAAACTCCTACAAAAATATACAATAATGGCATGTATTTTAGTTTTCAAAACATTTTGGGGGACAGATATGGTTTGTGAGTTTTCTACTTGTTCTTCCATGTTTCATGAGTTCAATTGAAATGCAGCCATGGAATGCTTCATAGTGAAGGCTCAGGGCCATATGACAGTTCTAAGTGAATCTAAGCATGACTAAATGCCTTTCATTTTTTGGCAACAAATCTCGCACTACAACATAGTGAGCTCCTTTTTAGCATCAGCCTCTGATGCTGTAAAAAGACTCACCTCTAGCATTACACATGGCAGCCACAAGGAACAAGAAACAGAGTACATCAGTGTCAGTGTTCCTAAAGCTATTAATACAAAAATCCTTCTCCTCAGGAGAACAGATATTACTCAAATTCAGAGTACCATCTCTTCTGATCAGACCTACAAACTCCTCTCCCAGAGAGCTACTCACCTATCTTAAATCAAGATCTGGCAACAATTCACCATCATGAGACCACTCCAGTATCTTTCAGTGTTTAAACTGTCATCCCATTTTGTTAATGGCATTTCCCATAAAACAAAGATCTTCCATTGCCAAATAGTTTAGGCAGACGGTCTTAAAAATTTTACAAGTATTATTCCAAATCCATAACATATTTAATCAAACTTCACACATTCATCAAAAGCTTGCACWGTACAGAAAAAAATATAAACAGCAATAATATCATGCATACAACACCAAAATAATATATAAAGTCAGATTTTGTTCAAGGTCTTCACTAAGAAAGTAGTAGTAGTTTTATTAATATCATGTTGTGGGGTTGATTTTGTTGTTGTTTGGGTTGGGTTTTTTCCTTTGTTTTTGCTTGTTTTTCTTTTTAAACACATCAAATTTGAGATAAATTAGAGTAAATTTTAATTCCCCACTTTCCCCAAATATTGGTTCTTCAGATTCCAAAGCAAATCTGTGCTCTTAATAGGCATTTACGTATATAATTATACTTAAATTTTATATTTCTTTCCATGTAGAAGAGTAACTCAGATTCTCAAATTTGCCACAATAACACAGAAGTGAACTAATAAAATATGAAAATACTTTAAGAATATTCCAACCAGTGTTTTTGTCACAGATTATTTCTAGTCCATTTTAAGTTGAGTGAGATATGTCAAAATAAATATTTGAATTTATTGTTATTCTTAATATTCCAAAAATATATTTGCTTACTACCAGTTCTCTTGCTTCAAAGTCAAGAATGAAAACTACATTATTCTGACAGCACATTAGATACAAAATTGCACCAAACCCAGATTTAAAAAGCCATACTACTATTAGGTATTATGCAATTACATAAACTGTTGAAATGCTTAACTTTTTAAACCAGCATATCAATCTAACATTAGATATTAAATTACGAATACATTGAAACACTGATCATTTGACAGATAATCAAAAAGCACCTCACACAATAACTTAGTATTTTCACCTCTAAGCTTCTGAATCATAAGCTATGTGATTCTGATTCATCTGAATGATTCTACATCAATCATTTTAGTCCTGGACATCAAAGTAGTCAATTACTGGCTCTTCCTTTAATGGTTTGGATAAACCACTGCTTCCACTACTCCTGAAATGATAAGAATATTAGATATTACATGCATGAAAAACAAGATACAAAGTAAACTGAATCACAAACTCCCATAATGTCTCAGTGTGCACATCCACACTGAATCAGCCAGTAGCATGCACTTCTAAATTAAGTTTTATTCAAAGTACCTTAAAGATCCAGAAAGGCTTTGTTAATTTTGACAAAAACATATGCTTGATTAAATTAATGTACATCAACATGTGTCTGATAAAATTCCTTGTGGGGTTTTACCAGAAAATGTAATTTACTGGTATTATTTATTACAAAAATGATACTGTACTGAAGATTAAATGTTCAAAATGCCTTTTTAAAAGAAACAGCAAAATAAATATTGGTAAAGTGAGCTGATGATCAAATCCACTTGCTTACAAAAGCATGAGTAACAAGAAATATATGGTCTTGCAAATCCAAACAATGTGAAGTTTTTTTTTCAATAAGACAGCATGAGATCTTCCAAAAAGATTTTGTAGAATTAAGAACTTCTAAAGAAACTTTACTTCTAGTAATGAAAAATAAATGGCTAAAGCCCTTTATTTAATTTTGCTACATAAATCCTTAATATTCATTAGGGTCACTGAAGACAGCAATCCCAATTTCCAGAAGTGGAAACAAAGAGTAACAACCTATTAAAAGCTAACACTGAGTTACACCTTAAGCAATCCTTTTAGAAATGTGTTTTGCTCTACATGCTTGTCTCTGAAACAATTTAAATTTTCTCAGAACATCCTACTTTGTATTCCAGCAGCACCTACCAATAGTAGGTACTGCAACATTAAGCAGTGCCTTTCTGCAAAAGGTACTTGAACATGATTTCAGATGCTCATATGGGAAAAATCTGGGAGGAAAACACTTCTGAAAGATAAACCTGAACAAATAATAATCCATCCATTTTAAAAAATCATAACATATGAGATAACTACAAGTATCTGAAGCTGGCAGGTCATAAACCATGAAGACTGTCCTTTTAAGACCATTCACCAATATGCCTTATATATATCCCATCTTCAGTAATTCTCACTATCTGACAAAATTGTAGTTCATCTTTAATCAACTGTGTAGTCATATCTACACAAGAAAAATAGCTGTCCAAATAAATAATTTTATGCCAGTAAAACATTACTCTTGGTTAAAGGTAGAAAAATAAAGAATCTCCAAGAAACCTCCAAAACAGCACTCTCTTCCCAACTATCTAATATTCACTAAAAATAATTTTTTAGATTTAAAAAGTAGTATAATATTTGTTATACTACTACCCCTATACCATACAGCAAATCCTACATTTTCTTATCACTTCATTTCAGGCTTACTTCTGTGGAAAGAACATCTTAGTGCATGCTGCAAGATCCAGAGCTGTGTGTGGGTTGGGAAAAAAGAAGAAATAGGGCATATGAAGTTGAAATTCAGGAAATTCAGTTCCTTGGGGAACTCAGCACAAAATTGAAGAATACAGTTTTAAATCCAAATTCCTTACTTATCTGTTTGTTTGTAATGAGGAAGAGAAGGTGCAGGCCTGCTCTGCATTTCTTTATCTAGCACAGAAGTTAAGGTATTGCTTGGACAAACAGATTTCCCTCTAAAGAAATAAAAGAAAAAATATTTAGTTCAATAGGAAATAATACTCATTAAGAAGCTGGAAATGAGTAATATTTGTAGGTAGCACTTTTGGTGTCAGAGCTCACACTTGCATTCTTAAATCATCTATTCAAATATTTAATTTTCCAACCATGGAAACCAACACTGCAAAAAGCACATTTTTATAACCAAGAATCAATCAAAGTATTTTAGATGTCTCTTCACTGCTGTTTATAAAAGATGCAGAAGCAGCTTACTAGATTTGAGCATTGGTACCCAGAATCCTTTTCTACATATGAGGTACACAACTCCTTTCTACTGTGAAGTGCACAAAATGATCAACTGTTAAAATAGCAAAACTGAAATACTTTTACTCTAGGGCAACATATCTGTTCTTTCAAGGAATAAGATATAAATCAGAAGGAACAACTTAATAGCTTAACTCAGCACCAYAAGAATACAGTTCACTGAGTCTTTACAACATATTATCTAAAATTTTGGAAGCACTTTCTCAAATGCTGGCAGTAAATTATTTTAAACTCGTTGATCACAGCACTCTGCTAAGAGGCACTCTCTCAAACAACACTGCCTCTTCCTTGTAAGCAGTTCCAGGTGAATCATCAGAAAAAAACCATTATGCATTGGAGTGGGGAAATTAAAAAATAAGCTTCTTCTGTCCTTTACAGTAATTACAATCTATTATGTGATTGCCACCACACAATGAAGCATTATATTTGTGCCTGTCCCATCTGCAGTGGTAAGGGTCACTCCATGGCTATGGTTACACAGCAGTATATTCTCCAGTATAGGAGGACAATGTACTTTCAGTATGTATACTTATATATTTTAGGCTATGACTCACACTCAACTTCAGTTGTCAGTCTGTGCCCAAAGGCTGTAATGGCTGGAGAAAGAGGAAGGATCTATCTATTTATATTAAAAAAAAAAAAAATCTGAAAACAACAAACCCTAAAAAAAAAAAAAAAAAAAAAAAAAAAAAAAAAAAAAAAAAAAAAAAAAAAAAAAAAAAAAAAAAAAATCCAAATCATTACCAAACACCCTGTATCTCTAACAGGTTGTGGAGATGTCTTAAAATATCCTCTAAATTCATGAGCCACTTTTAAGAGTGAGTTTGTCTTATTTCACTTGGATGTTTTAACTGCAAGACTGAAAAGAGCATCCGCTGTTAGCATCTTTTCCATTCAGTTTCTTCTTCATCTTATCTGGGGGCAGATAAGCTGAAGAAATTAAAATTCTTAAACCTCTTCAAGGTCTATTTTTTACCCTTCCTGCACTTTCTTCTAAACCCATGCTACTGACATTTTCAGACCAAACTATTTCTTATACACCAAAATAAACTGCATTCCTGAATCATTTTTATTTGGTATTAGCAAAAGGTTGTTCACTCAGAGAGTTGCCAAGCATTGGGGAAGTGGTTCAGTCACCATCCCTGGAAGCATTTAAAAGGTGTGTAGATATGGTATTTAGGGACTTGGTTTAATGGTAGATTTGACAGTATCGTTGGACTCTATGATCTTAAGGGTCTAACCTACATGAATCTACATGAATCCATGTAGATTCCAACCTACATGAATCTATGTCAAGCATTAAATAAGAATGTTTCCTCCTTATTTACTTTATTTATGCATTTTAAAATATATTTCTCCAGATCATTAGATTCTCCATGTTTTCTAATTAATTAAATTACTATTAAATGAATACCAACACATGCATCCTGTTTCTTTCAAAATTGCATACTGAATAGCAACAATGCTGCAAAGGAATAGGTTGCATATTTTTATATTTCCAGAAATGTGCACATGCTGAGTTCCATGCTTTGTCACATACTTGGTAATTCATACCTTTTCCCCATTTCCCCAAGAGCTCTAAGCAGTTGAAATCTCATGTAAGTACATAAATGAATGCCAGTTCTTTATCAGAGTTTACAAAAATTATGTGTTAGTCTTATTTCCATTATCTTTATCTTTTTATTTCATAATGTCTTGTTTCTCTCTGTCTGTATTTAAGGGCAAATTTTTGTGATAGTGTAGCAACACAGATGAAAATCTCCACAACATTTTCAAGTTAAGTCAAAAGTCCACTAAAATATTAAGTAGTGGTTCCTGAGCTCCTTTCAGGATTGTTTTAAACTCAGTACTGACAGTCTATTCCAATGAACTACAAAATCTTACAAACCTAGGTCATCAATTAAAAAAGCTTCTCATCTTCCCAACAGTCAAAGTTTTCATTATTCGGAAAAAAAATTCTGTGTCACTGGCCATCATTTTTTCAAGGTTATATTATGTTTACATGTATACTCTAACAACAACTATATTACAGTCCTATCAGCTGGGTACAGCAAATTTTGCTCTCCTGTCTAAAATGATTAGAAAGTCCTTCTCTCCCTTAGTTCTAATCCTGCCATATAAAGCCAAACGCTCACACTGGAATTTTAATTATATCTCAGCTGTAGAGTTCTAACTGGAAAAAGACAACAGTGGTAGATGGGAGGATATTCTGTGGTCTTTAATTTTTATCACCTGTGAGAGTTCTGAAATGCCAGAAACAGAACACTTGGAAGAATACATGTGCAGTATTTTATACTAATTAGCTAAAGAACAAACAAACAAAAACTTAATGAAAAAAGACAATGTTCCTGCACTTCAAGATAGTAAATCAGCAGTAATTTGCTATGGTCACATCAAGGCTTAGACCTGTTTTAACTTTGACATTTAACTTTAACTTAGCATCCCTCAAAAAAAAAACCAAAACAAAAACAAAAAAAAAAAAAAAAAAAAAAAAAAAACCCCAAAAAAACCCCAAACAAACAAACAGAAAAAAACCCCAAAAAAACCACCGATCAAGCAGCAGAAGAGATACCAGCAAGCTGGTATGCCATGAAGTCACAGGGGATTTAGAGACAAAAACTTACTCTCCAGCAAAATTAGCAACAACACTTTCTGTATACACTGGTGGCACATTCATTAGTTTAAGAACAAAAAGAAAGAGATGAAACACTCACATTTTAGGCCATGGGGAAAAACCCCAAACAACTGAATTCCACTAAACAGATGTACAATGGGAAAAAACCCCTTTGATTAATTAATTACCAGAAATAAGAAAGAAAGCAGACCCTACCTTAACCAGCCATGGTTATCTATCATCAGTTGTGAAAGAGCTGTTAATATGAAAACAAAAGGCTCTGCAAGTATTTTGGACATTTTGATATGCAAGTTGCCATTCTTCATTTCATTAACTTATTCTCAAAGTAAGGAAAAGAAAAGCCTGCCTTAGTCAACAAAGTTGAGATGACACGTTTTCAACAGAGTACAGAGAAAAGCATGAACATAAACTATCTGCTGATTTTAAGGCAGTGCTAGTGCTGACAGGATGGCCTGTTGTATAAAACTGAAATGTGGAAATCATTACTTAATTTATCTTCTTCAACACTTCAAGCTCAATTTTTGTAACTACAGCATGGATCAGCATTGAACTGTTTTGGTGTGAACTACTACAAAATTCTCTGTCCACCAATCTGTCCAGACTTATTCCATGCAGTCTTGGCATAATGTGCCACCATCCTTCAGACAGAGCAGATTTTTGTGAAAAATGTCTCCAAAAACTGGTAACTGTTGAGATGAAATAATGAAGCAAATGGCTCTTTAACAATCTCCTGATTGTGTAAACTTCATATATTCTATGTCATAAGCTTTACAGAAGCAACACATACTAAACTCAGGGCAAACAATGTCAACATTTAAGGCAAAAGCAGTAAGAAAAAGATGCGCTTTCTTCTGAAGCAGGACTGCTGTTAAAACCACCTTGGCTGGTGACCTTATAGCATTATTTGTACTTAAATTGCTTTAAAATTCTTAGAAGTTGCAGATGTTGAGAGGCATTGCCTTACAAAAGGCTTTTGT
This sequence comes from Alauda arvensis, assembly GCA_902810485.1. Taxonomy (NCBI): domain Eukaryota; kingdom Metazoa; phylum Chordata; class Aves; order Passeriformes; family Alaudidae; genus Alauda; species Alauda arvensis. The sequence goes on along the minus strand of CADDXX010000360.1, from coordinate 442,925 downwards.
AATTGCAAAAGGAGGTGGGAAGAAAGTTAACTTTTGCCTCTTGGCAGAAGATGAAATTCTTAGACAGCGAAGGGTGGAATAAAAGCTCTTAAAGAAACAAGAGTACCTTCAGGTAGTCATCATAATTTCTGTCAGATTGAATGTGAATTTATTTTAGATACCAGAAATGCTGCAGAGACAGTTAAGTAAAATGAATTTGTACCCAGAGTTCAAATACTGAAACACGCCTAGAAAAACTTAAAGAAATCAAAGGATAATTTTATTTCCTCATAACATACTTCCTTTCAACCCTGCCACTGGGATGTGCAATGTTTTCTTTCTGTGATGCACTGTCATGATCTAATAAGGATGTTCCATGTGGTTACGGGGGTTTAATTTTTTAGGTCTTGATCCTGCTGATCTTGTATAGCCTACATCTAGGTAACCATTTCCAAACTGATCTCACTGAAAGGCAATAAAATTCTGGGTGAAAAAAAAGAAAACCACGACATGTTTGAAACTATGGCAACATGTGGCTTTCTCAGTATGAACCATGTGGAACCCTGCCACCTTCCTGAGAAGTTCCTTTGTTCATGAGGAAAAACTGTGCCTCATGTTCTTCCCGGAAGTAACAGGAAAAGGATGGGTCTTAGAGGGATGGCTGCCCTCAAAACCACTTCTAGGATGCCTCAAGTCCATACAAGCTGCTTAAACACTGGCCACTACATAAAAACAAGCAGATACCCCTTTAACAGGCTCTGGAATCCAGAGTTATTTGGAGAAGGAGGAAATTTTTACTCATCTTAGTAAAAAACTTCAAAAAACCACTGACAGGTACATAAAACACAAGTGTGTACTTCCAAAGGAAAGCTTTACCCTTCTCATCTGAAGCAATGTATTTGCATGAGTTAAGCCATTCTCTCCACCATCCAAACTCCCTGTGATGTTATSTGAACACCTGCAGTTTTGTTACTCAAGCCACAGGAATCCATCAAGGCCGCTGAGAGAGGGCTAAAATAAGAATGAGAGGCTTGGGAAACTGACCACCAAGAATGCAAACTTCAGATAGAAGTGGGCTCAGCATGGAAACGAATTCTGGCTAATTAGGTGCCCTGAGGGGTGCGTGCCAGCCTCATAGACAGGCTGAGGATCCAACCAAATAACGTGTGTGTGTGTGTGTGTGTGTGTGTGTCTATGCTATGCAAAAAGCTATAACTATCGCTTATTGTAAACAATAAATGGCTTCTGCAAAACCATACTGGTTCAGTGTGCAGAGGTCCATTTCTCCTGCAGTCATCTCTGGATAATACCTCTGAACCAACTTCAGAAAGAATCTGGTATTGCAACTATTCAAAAGACGGCGACTGCAAAGATGACCAACAAGTAAGCACAGAGAAAGGCACTTGCAAGGATTCACTATGGGTCTTACATTTCAAATGACACCAGAACTGTGATTCAGATCAAGCTTAATAGTCAATATTGGGAATGATCTTCTCTGTGGTTATATATGGGCAATGCTGCACATGAGTAATGCAGCTAATATGCATTAAATTTTCCTGATGGTGATGGAGGCAGAGGCTGAGGGCAAAGTTTGCCCCTAGATCTCCGGAATAGGAAGAAGCCTGGTTGGAGGAAGCTTTCTTAGCACCAAGGAAACTTTCTCACCCTTCTAGTGGACTTGTTATAGGGATGTTACCATTTGAATGACATAATGGTGGTGTGTGAAGAGAAGGAATGGTCTTTTTGCCTGAATGATTTTCATTACACATGAAAGAGCCCATTATAGAAATTGAAAGGCATTGCTGAGACAGAATGAAACAAAACCATTTTGACTTACAGGTGATTACTAGCTCAGGGAGTTAAAGAAGCCATTGTGAAATACTCAAAGATACCATCCTGGAACTTGAGCTATTACTCATGTGAGGCTACAATGTTTTTTATATCTTGAAGAAGTGGCAAATGAAAAGAAAATTAGAAGTAGTTTTGGAAGAATTCATTAAATTAAGAAATACTGCTATGCACCAGAAGAATAGTCTCAGTAGACCATTCAAGTGTCTTTTGAGAGTGGCTGTAATGAAATAGAAGCATGTGCAGTCTGCATAATATGCTATTCCCTGAAAAACACAAGAGAAGGAGCAAGTGTGCAATCTGTCCTAAAATCATATAGAGGAAAGCCTCCTATTCTCAAGTTGCAGAATATCCTTTTGCTTTTAAAGCATAATCATCTGCCCTGCTTCTCTTATTGTCTTCACCAATTCCTTATCTGCCCCCTATTTATTTTTCTTAATAGGCATTTCCAAATATGAACTCTGCTAATACTCCTTTACTTGAAACAAAAAGTATCTTACATTGTAATATCAAAATAATGTTCCATCTCTCTTGCAAGTAATCAAGATTGTAGCTAAGCTACCAATTGATGAGCAAGTTCGGGATAGCTCATGGCACTCTAACAGCATGGAAGATGGGAGATTTTTTATGACTGCAGTCAATATTTACAGTTAAAAAAAACCGGTTTGTCAAATAATCTCAATTTAAGAGCACTAAACTAAATATGCTGCTGAGTAAGGAGCACAGTCAATGAAGCCCTGATACCAGAAGCCTTCCCATACTATGTGTCTCTAGTGCAATCAGTTTTTTTCCCCAGCTATATTCCCTTCATTTTTTTCTCTACTATAAACTGCCTTATGTGAGTGTTCTCCAAAACATTCAATTTTTGCAACAAAATCTCTTCCATTTGCAGTAATTCCAGCTCCATCTTTGTCCATTAACTAAAGAGGGAGTATACTCAGTGATTGGTTGGTATAGATGGAGAAATATGTTACAATAACCAGATTTTTCCAAAGGTGATGTAAATTTTAGTATGAGTTCTCAACCCAGCAATTAGTTTTCACAGAATTTTTGCATAAATATTGCACAAAATAATCGCATACATTATTTTTGATAGTTCAATCAATTCTAGCTGATGACAAAAAGTTACTGTGAAGATGAATGGAAAACAATCTTGCAAAATATTTTTGTAGCTTTTTTATTTCTCATGGTGTTTTCTTCTCTGAAGATTTACTTGAGTAAATGAGCCCATAAAACTAGCAATTCAAAAACTGCTTTAAAAACTTTTCTACTGGAATTTACTGCATTTTGCAAATTGCATTGTAAATAAACTCCTTCTGGTAAGTGATTAAAACCCATCCAATTATTTAAACTATACTGTAAAGAGTTGAAAACAACAATGAATTACATACTTCACTGCAGTGATAACAACATTGCGCTTTGGTTCGTTGTCATAGCTCACACTTTCAATGCCATAAACCTGAGCTAATTCATGGATGATTCTGCGGTGATCTCTGTTCATTGGTGGGTAACAATGACTCTTCTTTGTATGCTTGCCCTGAATTCAACAGAAGAGGTTAAGAAAGAAAAAAAAAAATAAAAAAAAGGTGAAGAGCCAAGGGGGAAGAAAACAACAAAAAAAAGTGTTTCCACCTCTAAAATTTTGCTGCTATGACAAAACAATACCACAAATTGCTAAGACCTCAGTACTGACAGAAAGCTCACCTGAAAATATTAATTTAATTCCACAAAATCAAATTATGTTTGTTGTTTCTCTGTTGTTTCATCACCTCAAAGTATACCCACACCCACAGAGGGTTATCTTTTAAGTCTGAAATACAAATCCTGATTACAAACATTCTACTTAGTTCCCAAAAAACAATACAAAGTTATTTTTATCAGAATTTGTATTTTTCAAAATGATTTGCCAAGTTCACAACAGATCCAAATTTATTTTGCAGATTGGCTTCACAATGCACATATTGCAGATAGCTACAAAGATGTCAAATTTATCAATCACTTCCCTCTAACAAAGAAGCTATTTATTGCAAGTTCTTCATGTAATGGCATCAGTAGATTCTTTATTAAATAAAACTCCAAAGTTCTAGTTTTGATCAGTTAACAAAGACTGATAATGTTTGATTCAACATTGATTATTATATCAACAGTAAAAGAACAAACAAAAAAGCAGGGTGCTATGAGCCCATGTCTGTAACGGGTTGGATCAATTTGTAACAACAAATGCATATATAAGGATGAGTCACTCAGTGCTTCAGTCTGCTTTCACAGATTCAAGACACTGCTTCAGCTTTTGCCTTCATTATCACCAATGAAGTTTTCCAGGTCTCTGGGTCAACAGAAAGGATTCAAGAGGAACACAAACTACCTGTAGTAGAATAAGTTTGAGTCAGGGACTTTAAGAGAAATCCCAACCTATCTAAGGTTCCTAGGACTGCAGGCAGTGCATTTAAGGTCACTGAGAGACCAGGATTACATCCCAATTTTCCATCACCTCTGAAAGAATGTAAGAACGGGGTAGGAACCCAATGACTAGAGAAAGGTAATTGTTGCAAATACAAACAGAAACAAACAGAAAGAAAGAACCCAAGAACTATTGGCTGATTAGTTAAAATTCAAATCTGTTTTTAGCTACATGGAGGAGAAAAATCCCTGGGAAGAATCAGTGTGGATTTACAAAAGGTCAGTCAGCTGCCAAAATCATTGTAAAAACCACCACACATAATAGAACAGGTCACCAGGGGTACAATGCAGCTATCTTGAAAATAGATGGTTAATATCTGTCTCTTAGATTATGAAATTGCTAAGTTGCAAATAGTAACTGGACCAGAAACTGTGGTCAGCCATTTCCATAAGTCTTCAGGGTAATCACACGCTGACAGAATACTATTTTTACTTTGCAATTAACAGTAATCAACTTCCCAGCTATTACAACACTTCCAGCATAGATACAAAAGTTTGAAGAACTCTACAGATTCCGTACCTATTTACGATAACTAGTATGCTTGCTTTAAGAAAATGGTGATGGTTCCATGCTCTGAAAAACATCACAATTCTTGTCCCTATGAAGACAGAGCTGGATATCCATGTCCTCTGTCTTTTCTGCTTATATATATATCAACCATGAAAACTCTGCTAGGCTAGACAGAGTACATATGGTGAGTCTAGAGCAAGAGATGTTTATAAGGCAAGTAAGTCATATATGATAGACAGTTTACTCACATTAATGCTAAAATTTTCCAGTATCAAAATCCTTTTTATTACTCATCCAGTTAAGCTGAAGTTGGCATATCCAAAGGTAAAATGCAGAAAACCAACCAAACAAAAAAAAAAGCAGAAGCAAAATATGCAAACCTTGTAACATTAATCAGTATGAAAGACAGTACTGTGGCAGAGTCAAACTTGATAGATTAGCATGCAAAATACTTTTAATACAAGTAAAGTTCTACATGTGGAAACAAAGAAAACAAGCCACGTATTTAGTCAGAGAAATTTAGGAATCATAACAAACAACCAAACACAGACTCAAGCATAAAGACGACTTGAGGATCATGGCAGAAGAACAACTAAAACCAGTCTCCCTGCATAATGCCACATCACACATATTAATTCAACCTTTAGCCACATAAACCTGTGGGTTGCAAGATGAAACAAGACTCTCACAAGAGAGAAATAAAGCCTCTGAGTCTTTCACAGAGCTGGGTACACTGGGTCATTCTCCCCTTAGGTCAGACAGGGAAAAGACTGAGATGTGGTTTGTTTTCCTGTTTTCCTTCTCTTCTGCAATGTAGATGCTCCTTAACAGACACTATTTGTCTGCTTCGTAGGATTGTTATTTAACAAATAGCTGGTTTGCACTGAAAACTCTTGAGCTCTCTGGTACTCTTGTTCTGGCGTATTTGATGTCATCATTTGCAAATTCAAGACCTCTTGTTGCCCCTTTTTTAATATAATTATTTATCTTGGTTTGATATTAGTATAAGCATGTATTTGGTATATGTAATTATATACAGAAGGATATATGTGTACACATTTGTGTACATACGTGTGTCTGATAATATATAAAGGAATATATAAAATAAGATAACCACAGACAAGACAACACTAAGGCAAATTATTCTTAGGTAAAATGATATAGACAACAAACAACTATTCTATGCATCTACTTCTAAGTGCCTGAGGTTGGAGGGACCTCAGTATAATTAGCATAATCTGTACCCCAATGAACAAGAAATTGAACACAGGAGGCAAGAGATAAATCAACTAGGAACTCCTGTTAAGCACTAAATACACAGGAGACTCAAGCAGTGTCTGGCCACTTGGAATGAACATAATAAGTTGTAAGAGTAAGTAGAAATGAGACAACAAAGGCCAAGGCCCATGTGGAATTACATCTGGCCAATTATGACTAGGACAGAAAGAAGGGCTTCAAATACATAAACAATAACAAAAGGAAAGCTAAGGAAAATGTGGATCTATTACTAAACAGAGTGGGGACCCTAATAAGAGGACACAGAAAAGATGGAGTATGTGAACATCTTCTTTGCATCAGTCTTCACTGACAAGCCCTCAAGAATCTCTAGCTCAGGAGACCAGGGTAAAGGAATGTTGGAGGGAAGAGTTTCTATTGGTCAGGGACTGGGGTTAGAGAACACCTASGCAAATTAGATAGCCACAAGTCCATGGGCCCTGACGGAATGCATCCGGAGTGCTGAGAGAGGTGGTGGAAAGGTCATGGTGGTCAGGAGAGGTGCAGGAAAAATGGAAGAAAGCCAGCACACTCCAGTCTTTCTTAAAGAGCAAGAAGGACTCTGAGGACCTACAGGCCAGTCAGTCTGTCATGGTTTGACAATGGCCAAATGCCAGGCACCCATGAAAAGCCATTCACTCACCCTTCCCCGGGTACAGTTGGGCAGAAGAGAGAAAATTTAACAAAGGGCTCATGAATTAGGGAGCAGAAGAAAACACTCCAAGGGCAAAACAGGCGCAACGTAAGAGACAAAAAATGAATTTATTAGCAACAAAATCAGAGCAGGATAGTAAGAAGTAAAATAGGTGTTTCTAAGGGCTTTTTCCCCAACCACTCCCTCCTTCCCACTGACAGCCTAGGGAGACGGAGGTGAGGGTTTTGGTCAATTCATCACCCAAGCTTTTCTTCCGCTTGGCTCAGGGAAAGAAGTCATTCTCCTGTGGAGTCCTTTTCCATAGGGGACAGTTCTCCAAGACCTTCTTCAGCATGGTTCCAATCTCATGAGCAGCAGTCCTCACAGAACTGCTGCAATGTAAATTCCTCCCATGGGCAAACAGTCCTTCCAAAACTGAGATCACTCTTCCATGGGGTGCAGTCTTCCAAGGACAGGCTGCTCCTGCTGGGAAGCAGGGGCCTCTTCTTTCTACCAAGTCTCCCACTAGATCACAGCCTCCTCCAGGCATCCACCTGCTCTGCCACTGGCACCTCCCACATGGTTTGCAGATGGATCTCTGCATCCCCCAAGGAACTCCAGGGTGTACAGGGCTGCCTGTTTCACTATGGTCATCACCATGGCCACAGAAAAATCGCAGCTCTGGCACCTGGAGGACCTCCTGCCCCTCTCTTCCACTGACCTTGGTGTCCCCATGTTATTTCCCTCATAAGCTCATCTCTTCTCTAGTTGGAAGTAAAACTGCGCAATCACCTTTGTTTTGATTTCTTCCTAAATACGCTATCACAGAGGTGTTACCATAATTTCTAATTGTCCCAGACTTGGCCAGTGGCATGTCTGTCTCCAGAGCCATCAGGAATTGGCTCTGCCAGGCACAGTGCAAGTTTCTAGCAGCTTCTCACAGAAGACACCTCTGTGGCCCCCACTCCACTGCTAGGCCATGCAAATACAACACACAGTCTCAGACCAGTCTATGGAGAGGAATGGTTCATCCTCAAGATCATCATGGGATAACAAGGTTATCAGGATTAGTCAGTATGGATTCATCAAAGGAAAATCATGCAATCTGATTATACAATAAAACAACTATCTATCCCCTGGACAGGTAAGCTGAGAGCACTCAATATTGTCTACCTGGGTTTCAAGAAGATTTTTGACACTGTGTCCTGTGACATCCTCATAGGTTAACTCAGGAAGTGCAGCTTGGATGAGTGGACAGTGAGGTGTACTGAGAACTGGCTGAAGAGCAGAACTCAAAGTTATGATCAGTGGCAGAGAATCGAGTTGGAGGCCTGTATCTGGCAGTGTTCCCCAGTGGTCAGTACTGGCTCTAATATTGTTTTAACTTACTCATCAATGACTTGGATGAAGGGGCAGATACCTCCTCAGCAAGTTCATTGATGACCCAAAGCTGGGAGGAGTGGCCGACACCACAGAGCATTGTGCAGCCCTTCAAAAGGATCTCGACAGGCAGGAGGAGTGGGCAGAGAGGAACCTTCTGAAATCCTACAAAGGCAAGTATGGAGACCTGAACTCGGGGAAGAAGAACCTCATGCACCAGTATAGGCCAGAAAGCAGGTCTTCAGACAAAGATCTGGAGGTGCTGGTAGGCAACAAGTTGTCATGAGACAGCCCTTGTGGCACAAGGCCAGTGACATAGTACACTAGGAAGAGTGTGACCAGGAAGTCATTAGAGGTGATCCTGCTCCTCTACTTAGCCCTCATGWGGCCTCACCTGGAATTCTGCAGAGGACTACAAAGATGACAGGGGACTGGACCATCTCATGAGGATAGGCTGAGAGAGTTGGGCCTATTGTGCCTCAAGAAGAGATGACAAATAGGATTTTATTTATTACTACTTCTTTTGTCAATAAGTATCTGAAGAGAGTGTCAGGAGGACGGACCCTGGCAACTTAATAGTTGGCCACTTAATAGTGCCAACCAACAGCCAAAGAGGCATAAGGCAGAAACTGATGCACAGGAAGTTCCACATGAACATGAGAAAGAACTTCTTTACTGTGCAGGTGACTGAGAACTGAAATAGATTGCCCAGAGAGGTTGTGGAGTTTCTCTCACTGGAGATATTACAGAACTATCTGGATGCAATACCATGCAATGTGCTCTAGCATGACCCTGCTTGAGTGGGGAGCTTGGACTGGATGACCTTTGATAAATAGACACAGACTGACTCATTTTAGTCTTTCATTGTAATGATGAAAACAATGCGCAAGAACATTAGACAGATGGACAAGCACCAAGATTATTTAAGAAACATCATCCATAATATTTTTAAGGAATAAAGTAACTGTCCTTAGGGCCTAAGGGGATCAAAATTATGCTTTTTACAGAAGGTTAGCTCCTTTTTGAGCTAAGGGCAACTGAGGATAACATAGTTTACACAGTCCTTTGACCTACATACACCGGGTCTTTCATGGAGCAGCAGCAAGCTAACCTAACAGACCTGAAAGTGGTATCACTGAAAAACATGTGATTATGTCTGTGGTATCAAATTCTCTAAGTATACTGGAGTCTCTCAAATACTGTGGCTCAATCCAGGTTTTCTTATAGAAGAAGGAGGACAACCTCATGCACTGGCAAACACAGGAAGGTATTCAATACATTTGTGAGCAAGTTCCAGGGATCAGAAGTACCTAGGCTTTCCTTCTCAAAGTGTGGAAGTTTAAACATAATCTTTGACAACATTTTATTAATGGAGATCCAAAAATTGATTATAATCCATCGATGTATTCAAGCTTAGCACTGCTTGAATCCTTAAGCAAGGTTTGGCACCAAAGTGGTGAACTACTCGGATTTCTAAAAGTTTTGTTCTTTTTACAATAAATTGTGCACTATATTGGAGCCCAAACAGATCTAGCGTCAACTCGTAACTAAGAGTATTAAAAATGTTTAGTAATATCAAACTCCCCCCAAACAAAATCAATTCTTAGAATCCATGCAGAGTATATGAATACTGACCTTATTCACAGCTTCCACAAGCAGTCTCATTTCCTTCTCAATGTCACTGACAAATTTTAGATCCCTCCTGCAAGAACAGCATTCTAGGTTAACAAGGCAAGAGTGTACAAAGGTAAAATATCTTCATATTTTGCAGTATTTTTCAACAAGAACAAAATTAAAGAACACAACTGACTGAAGCAGAAGTTTCATTCATATTAAAAGACTGTTAGTGTGTCATCACTATTACAAAAATAATTATTTCCTCTTCAACAATTGGAACCAAGACTAAAATTCTAAGACATGATTCTACTGTCTGACAATATATTTCTACATTTTCAAATGAATAATGTAGAATTTCAAGTTGCCACTTGGGTGTTTTTAAATTAGTCATTAATTTACTTAATTACAAAATATGATGACACACAAAAATGGGTATAGGGTAAACAAAGTGGAGTTCTTTTCTGAGACAAAGTTCACTGATTTTGGTCTTCAGCTTGCCTAGCATAATAAATTATTAAGAATGCAAGAAACAGCATAAAGCTACTTGCATGCAAAGAAAATATTCTTGATGTGAAATACTCTTGAAGTATTTTTTGTAACTAGCTTCATCACAGTACTTCAAGCATGTCACTTAAAGGGTGAACTTTGTGCTCTGTTCTTAAATAAGCATGTGAAATAACTTTAAAAGTAAAGCTGCTATTTGTTTGGCCACCATCCCCATGGGGAAGAAAGGCTACCTGAAGATTTCATATCTCAAAGCTGGTTAGTAGTAAATAGTTCTTCAAAAACTAGGCAGTGTTCCACATCAACACAGTACCCCTTTGTGAATGATGTCAGAATTTCATAGTGGGACTGGTGTAAAATGATGCTGCCATTCTAAATCTGGTCTGATTACAGAAAAAAGCAACCTGTTAGGCATGTTTTACTTTTCAGGTTCTCATTTAGGAAGTCTTGAGAAACGCACATCAACTCCTTTGCCTCAACTGCCATCCACTGCCAAGACAGCTATTTTTAGAAGAGTAAATAGAACTGTTCTGCATTTCCCACCTTGCTCTCAACACTGTTGACTTATGACATCTGCCATCATTAAAACACATACCTTGCATCTTCTTTTAAAAGGTCACTGTACTTTGGTCCAGAAGAACGGATATTAAAAGGATCAGAATTATCATCTATTTCAAGAGCTTCAGCAAGGCGCCTAAATTTGAGGATAAGAGGAAAAAACCCCAAAATATAACAAAAATGTAAGCAAACAAACCTCCCACCCTGATATAAATCCTCACAACCCTCCACACGTCATCAAAGAATAAAGTTACAGGTCACGAATACAAATGAATAGCTTGCAAAAGATACRGTCTGTACATCTGAAACTACTCATTTAGAACTAGAATATTCTAGCAAGATTTCTGATCACTCAATATAGATCTTTATAACAGGAACCATCTCCACATTTATCCTTTCTCTAGGTCATGCAGAAGAGTTCTTCTCCACATAGAAGAATGTGTAAGTGACTACATCACAACTGTCCAAACCTAGACTCTGCTAAAAAAATAAAAGTAAGCAGTTTAATTTCCCACCTGTTCCTCTGAAGAGCTAAGCATTCTTCGTCACATTGCAACCTGAATTATAAAAGAAAAACACAATTAGAATCTCTGCTGCTACTCATACTTTTCAAGCTGTAGCTTGTTGGTGTCATATTATCACAGTCCAAAGAAGCAACAAGAGTGAGTGAGAATATTTTATTGTATTAAAACATACAGAGCTAAAAATAAACAAACAAGCAACGATCAAAGATCCTGGAGCACACAGTCCCTTCTCTAGGTCTTGAACAGGAGCAACAATTACCAAAGTTGTATAGGAACTGAGGAAAAACCTTCTGAACTAGATGTTATATTGGTAAATTTTATCATTTGAGAGAAGAATGAAGTTGATAGGAGCATTGAGGGGATGCTAAGAAGGACTGGAAATCAGCAATGGAAGATGTCACTCCTATGAATCAGAAAAAAAATTATCAGTCAGGGAAAAGAGGAAAGTTAGGCATATCTGAAGGATGAGCCATAAACATCACTATTTCAACGGAATCCCTAATTTCTGTTGTCAGCAGAGTTATGAATTTCAGTTTTCTGTCTCATCTTTGAAGGGTATTTCACAATTTCATTTTGAGGGATTAAAATGTTGGAACAGAATCAGGAGTTTCTCAGAATTTCAGTGGCAGTAACAAACTTCTTCCCCCAGACTACACAGGTTAATTAGTTTTCTTGATAATAGTTCCTTACATAAAAAAAACAAAACCAGGAAACAATAACAAAGCAACAACAAGCAAAACAAAACTACAAGGGAAACTGGTTCAAACTGGTTTACTCAGTGGCATGTATTATCTTTTGAGACAAATAGTTCCAGGATCCAGAATTTCTAATGGCTTTCTTGAAGGAGACAGAAGAAAGCTAATATACTTGCACTCTTAAGATCAACCTGGTACTGTTTAAAGTCATTTGCTTGAAGAACTATTTTCTGCTCCACTAAAAGAGGAATATAGTCAATTTAGAGATAGGTCTGATCAAATTTGTCAAGAAAAATCCCAAACTCTAATAAAAAATCTAAGCTAAACTATAAAATGTCTACAGGCAGGACAGGAGAGGGAAACAAAGAAAGAACATCCCCGCAGATAGCAGAAAACATTCTGTTATTGTAAATGAATGAAGCAGATTTGTATATTACCTTGAAAATACTGGAGTTCAACAATAAAGTAGAAACTTCAGACTAAATATTTTGTGTACCACCACCTCTTTCCCCTCTGCCCCAGTATTTGGTAGACAAAAAGAGAGAAGAGAGAATACTTCTTCTGACAGTCTTTGAATAAAGGCTACCCACCACAGTTTCGGTATCATATTAGGAAAGACTTGTACAAAGAAAAGTTACCTCTGGTAATTTCAACTGTTCTAGGAAAGGGCAGTGTCTGTCCACACAGAAAGACATGTGTAAGTGACTACATCACAATAGCTAAAGTTCTTAGGTATGCTGGCACTACCTTTTGATACAGGAAGTCATGAAGCAACTATATGGGAAATGTTCATTATTTTAACAAGACAAATAAACATTAGATTTTAACATGCATAATAGACTGACTCTCAAATAATCAAATTCAATATTAAAAAAGAAGACATGGTAACAGAAATAAATGAATAGAAATAAATGAAAACCAGAGATTAGGACTTCAAAGGCAAAGACTTCAGTAAGTCAAGTTTCTGACAGCAGGATGTTGGAGAAAGTTGACAACTTAATAAAGAAATGATACCAAAAGTAAACGGACAAGCTACATCAATCCTGAGGAACATCAGGAAAACTTACATCACAAAATTAAAATCAGGTTTGTGGTGCCAGCCAGGATGACAACACCAAAGCACCAATCAAACTGAAATACAAACATGAAAAATTCAGAAAAGGGTAACACAGAAATATTCTAAAAAGTAAGATGATGACTAGGAGAAAATACGATCTATCAATAATCCAGAAAGGAACACTGGATTGCTGAAACAGAAGATAAAGTCTATTGTTCTGTCTAGAAATCTGAAAAAAAATCCAGAGGAACTCCAATGAGCTGGTTGAGTAGAAAAAAACTCTGAAACCACAACTCTATTGTTCCACACTTAATTATAACAACCAACCATACAATGGCAGATAACTCATTCTACAGGAAAGCAAAACCATGAACCACCACGGAACTGCAAAATACTCTTTTAGCAGTATTGCTGAAATAGTCAGTCTGCATAGGAAGACTGTAAATCTTCCTATTACAGCTGGCATTTTTATCACCATATTAATGTATTTTGCATGTCACCTATGCTTCAGATATACACAAAGCCTTCAAATATGTTACTCCATGTATTTCCTTACCTGGCCTGCTTCATTTCTTTTTTCGTAATAAGCCTACTGATTTCCACAGAATCCCCAAGCTGTAGATCTGTTAGCTTAGTTGCTATAGATATAGCAGCTATTCTGAAAAAGAGAGTGGTAGATTTAATTTGAGGCAACATATAAACTTCTGAAAAGTTTATGTGTACATGGGTGCAGATTTAACCTCTAGGTGGAAGAAGTAAGACTGTGATCATTTTCCCAGTAGATTACTGAATGGAACTCTAGTTGTACATCACTGAGTTTTAGGAGTCTAATCCAATTATGTAAATCAAGAGCTTACTCTCATCTCCCTCAACTAGGGGTAACACTAACAAATGGACATGCTTCTTATGCAAATTGAAATTATGCAAGGCAAATACTTTATCTCCTCACTTGTTAATTATACAAACTGCAGATGACCGTGTAGCTTTAACTATCATTTTATCTGATTCTTCATTAATTGTATGCAACTAAAATATGAAATTTGCTTGAAAAATACGGTTAACACAATCCACAAGGAAAGGACAAAATGTCTACTGAGATAATTACTACTTTCTTAATAAAAATTCTTCCTAATTCCCTTCAATAACAAGTCTTCCCAGTCACCTTTGCTTGCTAAAATTTGTGTAACTAAAATATACAAGAAYTTTTAATGGAAATATCCCACATAATTTTCAAACAAACTCATAAAAATGAAACATTGTGTCCTCTTGAACTATATTTTCTATTACATAAAGGATATTTTTGTTTCTATATGTTTATCTCTATACGTTTTTCATCACATTCAAAGAACCAATCACCCATCAGGAAGGAGGCTACTCATACTTCATAAAGCAAAAAAATTACTGAGAGGCACTTCATATAAATCAGTTGATGCCTAAGGCTAGGTAATGAGACATTAGATGATACAACATCATCATTTGTGCCATATGTACAGATACAGCAGCATAGGTATTTCCTGTTCCCTTGGGCATTCTTTCACAAACATTCACTGACAAAGCCCAAAGCTGTTTCATCATTTCTCTAAAATTTCTGAGAAAACGTGGGGTTTTTCCCAAGCAAATCCCCTACTTTGATGACCTTTACTTTGTTGTGGGTTGAGTTTTTTGTTTATGGGATTTTTTTGTTGTTTTGGTTTGGTGATAGGTAGGAATAAAAAGCAAACTTATCTCCACAATATCAGAATAATCTTTCAGGAACCTGAACTGCTGGAGTTACCAAACTTAGCTGGCACATTACTATCACAAGTCAAGACAAATTTKTAAGCACATATGAACACATTTTAACTGATACAAACACTTGCTTTAAACAGAACAATTTCTTTCCCTTCCTCTTCATTTGGGCTCTAATTAGAGAAATAAATACATATATATTCACCTTATACATGCAAGAACTCTCATTGGCTTCAAAGAACCATTTTTCTTGCATGARTATTTTTGCAGTGCCTAAGCTATAAAACAACAGAGAAATAACAGCCTTCAAATATCTGGACTTGTATGTTATCTTCTGAACTTATCATTAATGGCAAGTATTTGTCAATTAAAACTGGAATTTGAAAGTTAAGTCATCTTCTGATTTGTATTCACAGTGATGAAAATATCAAAAATACCAAACTTCTGTACATGTATCTTGCATTCAACTTAGTATTGACTACAACTACAATTAGCACATTTTTCTCCTTGTTTTTGTTAGGTAATTTTAAGTACCTAAGCTAAGCTATCTTCTGTCAGAACTTGAATACAGACAGTGTTCAGCAGAAACCAGTCAGCATACCCTAAGGTGTGCTAGGATAAAAAAAGGGCCCACAAATACCAGTTCCAAACATAACCATCATTATGAAGCTTTCTTTGAAAGACAGGAAGAATCTCACACTTTGGTCACCCAACAACTAGGATACAGAGCAGAACTCTGATCACATACCAACTCTAGATTAACTTTTTTTTAATCCCTTTCAATCACAGTCTCAGAATAAGATTTTTTAAATTATTATTATTACTGTTTTGCTATATTAGTTTCAAAAGTTCCAAAGTCCCACTTTTCTTCTTTTCCTATGTCCGTTCCTTGCTCTCTCCGAGAAAGAAAAATAAGTTTAGACATATGATTTGGAGACTGTTGCAATAAATAGAGTTGGGTAGGGCTCAGTTTGCATATTAAAACCTAAAATCTAGATGCCAAAGCTTTCCTACCCAGATTTAGCTATTTCAGAATTACTTTAAATCACTCTTTAGCATCCATCATCTCTACTGACTAGGTTCCATCACACATGATTGGAAACTCAGACAGCAAGTCACACATGGACTGCAATCACCAGATTCAGGAGCCTGAATCTGGACTTGACAAATTTGTCTGTACCTAATTGCTCTGTGTGGGTAGAATAGAGTTCCACATATGGGAGAGTCAAGCTTTGACATATCACCATAGTTAGACTAACAACAGTAAGAAAAATAAATGTGTTCTACTACAGCATAGCTAGTACAAAAGCACAGGGAAATACCAAAATCCCCCAAAGCCACCATATGTCAAAGTACAAAAAAATGTAAAAAGCTTGTGAACTAAATATATTTAGTCGAGTCTGAAATTTAATTGGCTGCAAAGCAGTAAGTCCAGTGAGGAATTGAAAGAATTATTCCTGTACCAACCTTTGATATGTATTGGATGCTTCTGAGCAAATCATACTCTCCTTTCTTCTTCCACATTCACACTGAAGATCAACCTGCCATATCACACAAGTGAGCAGCTTTTAAAAGTTTAGTTTTTTTATGGCCATGGAGGGGTGTGAAGAATATAAATTTATTCATTTTAGAAGTCCCATTTTAGTGGAACAACATCTAACTAAAAGTGATTAATAGTTTTATTTTTAAAAAATCAGTATTTGAAGTTTACAGAAAAAAATGGCACACTATAAATATACAAGCATGTCACAACTGTTACTGGCTGATAATTAAACCATACAATTCACCTGTGACTTTGCAGCGAATTTTCTTTGGGTATCTAACCTTTTCACAGCAGGATGTTGTTGGGCAGGGTGAAGAAGGATGACATGGAGCCATACATGGATGATTACAATATAGCCTTGGAATAATGCATGGCTGTTTACACTCTTCATCTATAAGACATTCTCCTTTATGACAGATCCTTTTACATTTGTGCATTCCACATTTTAACATTTGATTGCAGCGAAGTCCACAGGAAATGTCAGTGAGATGACAAGGAATATTACTTCGCAGCTGAAAGAGGAAAGGAAGAAGATGACAACTAACAGTAAGAATTATCAATGGAAATTTAAAACTGATTTTACTGTTCACACCTTCATTTTGCTCTATCCACATAAGAATACTTAATACTTAATACTAAAAGATCTTAGGTCAAAGAATGAGTTTTATTTTATGCTATAATCCAATACAGCAGTTGGTTTGAATGCATATGGAATGAAAGACAGACTTCTCCAATTTAATCACATTAAACTCCAACTCCAGTACCATTCCATTTCAAAGACACAAAAATCTAAGCCTACAGTCCTAAAAAATTGTTTAGTATTAAAACCATTAATTATCCAGACTTACTTCATGCTTGCCCATACACCATTTCTGAGTGAGATAGGTACACGGGGGACATTTCTCCTCACTATGACATGTATGGTACACTGCAGTCACAGGAATATAGAAGTTGAAACAGTTTTATTAGCGTACTTCAGTTGAATGCATTAAAGCAGACAGTAAAGACTATTACACATGAGCACGTGCATTTCAGAACTACACAATTTATGGGAAGGATGATGCATCATAAAAGAATGTGTTCTTTGAAAATTATGATGCCAAGAGTTTAGTTGAACATTCTCTATACACTCTAAATTAAATAGCAGGTAATATTCTCGAGGGCAGAATTTGTAAGAAGCTGTTTGACCTATGCTATTTATTTTGTGATCAGCCAATGTAATTTCAAGGAACACAGAAAGTAACTGTTCACTAAATTATCCTACTGTTTCAACAGAGCATTGATCTTTGGAATTTTTAATGGAAATTAAAAATTATTTGGAATACATAATTTAATGTGTTGTGACTAAGAAGAAAAAAACTAGTAAGAAAACCAGTGAGAAGTTCCACTAGCAGTATTCATTGAAAGTTTTCAGCTGGTTGACTATTAAGTGTAGACCCTTGGATATATATTTTCAAATAGACCCATGTACACTTTTCTCTATTTTGGTTAAAAGAACCCCAAATTAAAAAAAAAAATAAACCAACCACACAACAAAACCAAGCAACCAAAAAACCCAAACAAACAATAGTAACAAAACCCAAAAAATGCCCAATCAAAACTGAATGGCTTGACTTACCTGGATGATCACAGTCATGTGGTCTGGTGCATGGTTTTTTACACTCTGGTGGCTGAGTGCCACAGGGAACAGGGGGGTATATCACAGATTCACCACAATAGCAAGTTAACTCATCAAAACCTGGAAAAAAAAAGTTAAATATATCCTAATGGCTACATCTATTTGCGTGTTTCCTCTATGAGAAATCTTTACATAACAAGCAAATGTTTTACTCCAGCTTTGCTTTTTTAATATTAAGCACTAATATTTGAAATTAGTGAATTTATTAGCTTTCATGGCTCCTACAAGAAAACTAGACTATGAGGACTTGGTAAGGAATTATGCTTTGCTTATAGAGCGGTTCTTACACATCAATATTTTGAGCCAGAATAAGCAAAATGCTCATGGCAAGTTGAAAGTTTTGCTGTTCTAACTTTGACTTTAAAAAGAGTAGGTATCTCTTAATTCCCTTCCAGAAGGCTTATCACCAAAATTTTGTGTTCCAAATTTCCCAATATCACTTTTTCAGACCAGTGTTTAGATTCTGTCATTTTTCCAAGCCCTGAATATAGTACTGTAAAGATTCCAAAGAAAATTACCAAAAGACAGCAAAGTCTTCTTTATGACATATATTATTACATGGATCCTCAAAGGCATCTTACAAACCTGTCCAAATCCTTCAAACCCAACTTTGTATGTTTTGGAAGTTTTCTGTCTCAGGCAGTACTGATTTTATTCTGAGCATGTTCTTTTACCTCTCATGTTTGGGAAACAAGTTTTAAACTCTTATAAGATCCAAATCTTAGTGATAAAGTAATAGAAGTACTTACATACACCACCCCAATGAAAACACTGCACAAAAATTAATACAATTCACTGCTTTTTTTCAGACTAAAAAAACTGGCAAACTGACTGGAATGCAAACTACAGTTCAAGCAGATAAATGCTTAGAAAAACAGAAACCTAAGAAAACATTTGACATCATACAGAAGGAGACCTGAGAAAAAAAAAAGAGAATACGATTGGTCTATAAATGAATAAAGAGGTAATGGATTAGGGAAAACAACAGAAAATTATGGAGGAGGTAAGAGCATAAACAGGCAACAAAAATACAAACCAACAATTCTAACCTGAGGAGGAGTGTTTTAAGGGAGCTTCTGAATTCAGCATGTTCTCTAACTCTGGAATCACAGGATTCTTCCTTCCTAGTCTGCCAAAGCAAAACCCGTTGAAATCTAAACACCCAAAAGTTCCTACTGTCCCACTTCCGTAGATACTGATTGCTCCTAATCAATATGCAGGTCCAGCCAAGGGCAGGGTTGAACATATGTTCCAGAGAGACAAGACAAACAATACATACATGGCAATAACATGACCAGATACACAGAGTAACACAAAACCAACGGAATAACCAGACTCAAGTAAAGAAGAATACAAATAGCTAAGTCCTCTTCCTTCTTTTCAGCTCATCAGGACTGAAGCTTATTAGTGAAGACAGACACACATACAATTCACTCCAAATTCTCATGCACACCACATTCATGAATCTGAAATACTAGCACAAGCTCTGTCTAATATCAATGCCTGGACCACCTCCTTTCCCAGGCACTGGCTGAAATCTTGGGTATTTCCAGAGGCAGATCTCCTCCTACTAGCTATTAAATCCAGCTTTGAAGCAAGCTAGTTAGAAAATTGAACACAAATCCTCAACCTTCCATGTGCTGGCACCCAGCTCAAGGGGTTCTTATAACTTAAGATCTCTAGCTATTCGCACACAGAATACATCAATCTCAACTCTCAGTTGCTAGCATAAAGACTATGTACTCCCATGACGTGCAGCCAARCCTCCAGCTTCTAGCACTCAAGAACTCTCACACACTGAACAGAGAACGAGACTACACTGAAAGATATTAAATCTTAACTATGACAGGACAGACAGTAGACATGAGGTGCACACATCTCTTTCAGGTAAGTAAGTTGACCAACAGTTTCATTTGTGCAAACTCTGTCTTTTTATTTTGCCTTCATTTCATTTGTCCATGCATCCACCTTAATTCCTCCCCAAAAACCTAACAAAGTAATTTTTTTCCCCATTTAAAGTGACTTGAACCTTGCTGGATGCCCAATCACCAAAGCTGCTATATCCCTTTCACAAACAGGGGAAAGAAAATAGAATGACTTGAGATAAGGACCAGGATAGGTCACTCATCAAATACCACCATGGGCAAAACATAAGACTCAGCCTGGGGATACTGAGTTTATTTCTAAGGAAATCAGAGCAGGATACTGAGAAGTAAAATAAATCTTAAAAGTACTCTTCCCCTACCCCTACCTCTTTCCCAGGCTCTGCCTCCTGCCTCCCATGGTGCAGGGGTCAGGGAATGGGGCAGATGATCGCACATTGCTCCTGTTGCTGCTTAGAGATAAGAGTCCTTCCGTGCTCCAGAGCTGGGTCCCTCTCACAGGGAGCTCTCTGTGAACTCCAGTATGAGTCTGTCCCACATACAACAGTTCTCCATAAACTGCTCCAGTGTAGGTCACTGCTCCAAAGGGTACAGTCCTTCAGGAAAAGCCTGCTCCAATGTGAATTCCCCCAGAAAGTCACAGGTCCTACCAGGAAAGCTGCTTTAGTGCAAGCTCTTCTCTACACAAGTCTGCAGGTTCCTGCCAGGAGCTTGTTCCAGCACCAGACTCCCACCAGTTCACAGCCTYTTTCAGACATCCACCCACTCCAGTGTGCGGTTCCTCTGTGGGCTGCAGGTGGATCTCTGTATCCCTGTTGACCTCCATGGGCTGCAGGGCCACAGCTGCTTCACCAAGGTCTCCCCCAACAGYTGCTCTGCTTCAGCACCTCCTGCTCCTTTTTCACTGATCTTAAGTGTCTGCACAGATGTCTTATCTCCTCTCTGGCTGTTCAATACCTTTTTTTACTTTATAAATACATTATCACAGAGGTGTTACTGCTATTCCTGCTCGGCTTAACCTTGGCCAGTGGTGGATCCATCTTAGAACCAGCTGGCATTGACTCTGCTGGACATTGGAGAAGCTTCTAGCAGCTTCGCACAGAAGCCAATTCTGTAGCTCCTTGCTTCCAAAACCTGGATGCAAATCCAGTACAGCCACTGGTCCCATTCAGCTATATCTGTAGCCAAATCTGCTATTTCTTTTATTATTGATGTGGTTATACCAGCATCACACAACTAGCAGAGTTCTGTTGGCCTTGAGAAATTCCACTCCCAAAAAGGTTCCCTATACCTCACTTCTCCAATTACTTATGAAGCTCATACGTCTCTCACCCTTACAGGCGAGTAACAGATGTTAAATTTCCTATCTGAAACTTATTTCAGCTTTTCAATGTTTTTTGTTATGTTCAGAAATTTCTCAAGTCTGGTTATTTTTTATGATCTGTTCCATCAGTTAAATCTCAGGCCAGATCCTATTCATTGGCCCATGTATCTTGGAAGTACAGCAGTTAGTAAAAAGAACTGCAATTTTTGTCTAAGCAGACTAAATTACAATAAATAACAGCAAATAGGAATGCTARGGAGAACAAAATGTTATGGGTTAGAAGAAAGAAGTAGAAAGCAAAAGTAGAAAAGATTCAGAATGTCCATGGACTTCCTGTGGAAAGGAAGAATGGGAAAGAGTAGTGCTTTGTCCCTCACTACAGGTCTTGAAACAACCTATAATACTCTATCCTTCAAAGCTACAAATCTTCCTTGGTCCAGGAAGAGAAATACTAGACACCAAGGTCTTTGGAAGAGCTGAATGTTAGATAGTTACACTGGTTGCTTGCTTAATTGATGAGAAATGATAAGCGAAGAATCTTGTAATTAGAAGTCCCTTACTTGCACTAATCAGGATAATAGGGACAGAGTGCAGAGAGGTCTGATCCAAAAGGCACAAATACAATATCTGAAAACTCTTTTTTTTAAGTGCACTGTCTCTAATGCTGACATTATTCATTTTCCCAAAGAGATGAATTCCTGTCTTGAAGTAAACTGTGTATGCATAAAGAGACTCCAACACAGAAAGGGACCACACTTATCAGCACTGAGGAAATTACACTGGGAAACTAAAGTACCTGCAAAGGACACAGAGGTGTAGATGCACTCTAGTATTGCACCTTGATGTCAGCCCTCACCATTCCTAGCAAAAACAGGAGATGAAGGCAGGAGCAAGAAATCCAATATAATGAGTAGTCAAATTACTTAAATCTGACCATGGCATTTGATACCATGGCTGATTTAAGCAACTTCAAAGTGCTGACTACACAGGTGAATGAGAGTCAAGAATGGCCTTCTGAGTGCTGAGAAGGACTCACCATCAACTACAGGGTCAGAATCATATTGAATCATACAATGTATGCCTCTGAAATCTCAACAAGCAACATCCAGAGAAAGCAGGTAAGAAATCTTTAAAGATACTGCTTAGCTGATTTAACTCTGGACAGATTCAGAATGGGAAACTTCAGGGACACAGAGGATTAAGTCAAATTACCATAATAATCTGGTTCCCGAAGTAGGTAATAGCTTTTCCTGTACTGAGCAGGGAAGACGGACGTCTACATGACTGTATCACAATCAACAGTGGAGCAATTTACAATGGAGGCACCCCATTCAACAATGGAGGCAATCCTTAGGTCTCCTTTAATCTGAGAGAGAAATACAATCCTCAGAAATACTGCAGCAATGTGGACAAGTTTAATGACCTTAAATATTAAGCTCATGGAATTCAGTGAAGAAAAACAACTGCTCAGAAAAATCCGAGCACTGTGACTCGACTAGACCAGAAGTTACTAACAGGACCTCTGAGACATTAAGGTTATTATTTTGTTTTGTCAAGAGAAATGTTTAGACATAGATACATTTATTTTTCTAATGAGAGATGCAATCAACATGCACATCATATTCATAGACTATTAAGACAACTACAATGCTGTTTCAAGCACAGTGAGCTTCAGAGGCTCTAGCACCTTCTCTTTTCCAGGATGTTTCCATGAAAAGTTGGGTCTCTATAAAATGGAGGTCTTTGACTATGTCCATGTGCATATAATACAGGAGAGACACATGTACTACTGCAGCTAAGGCACTTGGAGTTGTAAATAGTATTCTTACAATCTAAATCACCTGTCTTTCTCCTTTTCACCAGTGTGAAATAAATCACATTAACTGGTCGGTCAGACAGAGATATTAATGTATTCCTAGAATAAATAAGTTATGTATTTTTACATATAACTCACTTGTTTGCCAGCACGTTTGACAACTGCCCCGATGGCAGGGTTCTTCACATCTATGAAGACCACAGTTGAGTTTACGTCCACAAACCAAAGAGCACTTATGTTCTGTGTCCTAAGATGGCAAAAAAGAAAAAGCAGAACTGAACCATAAACCCTATCRGTAATTCTTTTCTCTCTGAGGTTCCAATCCACTCCTAATAATAGATTGACAAAACTGTACAGTGCAAAATATAGCTTAGGCCAAATTTATACAGTTTTTCCATCACTATATGGATACATAAATTTTAAAGCAGATTCTCTTATGACTTCTGTTACAGACAGGTTTATGCTTCTATTATGTAGCATGTTTTCCCTCACCATTCTCTCTGCAATCACAGTATTGAAAAAAAGCACTTTTACACTGATTAAACTGCATTTAGGTTGAAATGTATCATGATACCTATAAAACAAAACTTGCAAAATAAATGCACACACACACAAATTTTTTGAGCATGACCAACACAGCAAATAGAGAATGAAGATGCACAAAAATTGAAAGACACAAAAGAAAAAACGGCTGTTAACATCACAGCCAAAATCAAACACACATCACATCAAACAAATTTATAAAACCATAGGTACACTTACCACACAGCAAACTTCATTACACTTGTGTCGTCCACACGATCTCTTCTTGTTGCATCGCTTGTCACACATGAATGTAATAGCAGCTATTTAAAGGAAAAAAAAAAAAAAGCCCCACAAAGTCCTGACTTTCAGGTCTTTCTATATGCTGAGAATAAAACCTACAATCACAGTATTATGCTAAGGCTGTTGCGGGGCATGTTCTAGGAGAAACTAACACAGGGTAAGCCAGCAAACTTTTAAATTACTTGTTCTCCCTCACAATTATCCCTGTGAGGGCACTTGCCTTTATTTAAAGAAGCCTTCATCCAAAAGGATTTTGGAAAGCAGAATACATGAGCTAATTTATTTCCCGTTAACCTTCACACCATAAATTCCACACAGTAGAACAAAGAAAACAGGATATTGTGATACACTGAGGTACCATGAACATCCAATTTAAGACTGCTTAAATTGGTGGGGCAGAAAAGTCAGCTAAAACAACTACTGCTATATGCTCATTAAACTACTGCTAGCAGAGAACATCCTTATTACCATACACAGCTAACAAAACGGAATCACTTCTGGATTCCATAAGAGCAAAGTCTTCACAGATGAAAGCTCAAATTAGAAAATATGCATGTTAGTTCCTTACATAACTTGTAAATAAATACCTAAGTAGACAGGGGTCAGTCAAGTAAAAATTTCACTGAGGGGAATTTTGAGATGGTACATCCAGAACACCAAGAAGCATCAGATGGGAACTCTCTGCCACGGTCAGAAGCAAAGATCAGCACCATACAATATGAAGCAGAATCAAAGCTTGTATTTCCCCATAAACATAGGCAAGATCAGAGCAAAACTATTACACTTAATTTGAGCTGTGCAAGTTGACCAAAAGTTATACAGGATGACGAAGGAGCAGGAGGAGAATGGCAACTTATTGAATATGGCAGATGGCATAAGAAACAGTTCAAAATAGAACACATTGTCTGAAATCTTTGAGATCAAATGTGAAGAAGTCTTTACTTATGTAAAAGATGAATGAAAACTGAAGATGTTTATTTCAAACCTTTTCCCAAACATATCAGCATGACCAGTACCATGAATAAGCAGCTGAAATAGACAACTTGGTATAGAAGTACGGATAAAAGATGCAGTACAGATCAGCTGTTTGCCAACTTTGCCAATCAAACCCCAAATTAGTGTGAGCTGTGATAGATTTTAAACAATTTTACATTAAGTATGTATCATAACCTTGTACCTTTATTTCTGAGAAGAGCACATGGGATTTCCTAGGAAACAAACAGGGAGCCATTAGATTAAAACAGATGAAACAATACTGAAACATACTTATCTAGAAAACACTTGGTCACATGAAAGAAGAAGCACACAGTTTCCATGTGTGTAACACATCTGTATACAAAAGTGAAATAAAAACTGGAAAAAAATGTCCTCAAATCTTTTAATACAATATTTGTTCCTTAAAGATTCAATACCAATTTTTAAAAAATGCACGTTTGTATTTTCCACTTAATTCAGCAGAATTAAGCGTCACTGAAAGAATCAGGCTTGTCCCAAGAAACCAGAAATCTGTGTAATGAAAATCAAGAGAGCTCTCCCGGACAATACTGACAAGAGTGCATAAATTTATGCTTTGATCAATTGCTCCAAAAACGCAAGTCTGACAGAAGAAAGGAAGAAGCCAATTGTTATGATCAAAAAAGTTATACCTAAAGACCTCAACATGAAAATACAATGCCATGAATGAAAATAATGTTATTGACATTTGGACCATTCACCACAACTATATTCTAAACTGTCATTTCTGATTATCACATTTTTCAAAATTTATTTAAATTATCACTGTAGTTTACTCTTTTTAAAGAAGCATTTCTCTGGTATGTGAGAAACTTCATTAACTAAACCCAAAACCCCACTCCTTTATTTTAGGATTCAAAATGCAATCTAAAGCATCTTCTACCCCATAATTACCTTCAGCAAACTTGTAGTACAAAACTGTTCCAACCTTTAGCAAACTCTCAGTCATTTCTGTGCACCTACAGACTTATATATTCAGAAGCCATCTCTACTTGGAGATGATATATAACAGATCAGAAAAGTCAACAAAGCTTCTGTGATAGTAGCCAAAAATTTCAAAGCCATGATTACGAAAGTAGCACAGTTTAAAAATATAATAATTACTAAATAACAATAGCTAAGGATCCGTGGGATCACTATATAAATGTAAAAAAGAACAGGAATCAGTAACATCATTGTCTCTACATAAATGTCTACAAGGAGACTACAAGCTAATACTATAAAGTTGTAATTAGGCTGCCTTTCTTCTCTCAGTTTACTCTTGGCAACACTACCAATTCCTTATAATACAAAAATACTCCAGAATAATATAGGATTTTACAGACTGTTTACACTAATAGAACTCTGTTCAAACAATGGCAAAATACTTTAAAAATTGCCTTCATTAAAAAACATGTTACCACTTCACAGCATAAACTAGATACAATTTATCAGTTCAAATACAACATAGGTCCTAGCAACTAAGGAGCACAGCAGTTCTTYATGCTTCTTCAGCTCCTTTTTCTCCACAGCTTTAAAAAGCAGCAAAGATTACCTGTTTCTGTGGTTACACACTCACCTTTTTTTTGAAGCCACACCTACAATAAATATTTGATGTGTGAGAACATGGTCTACAGTCTCCTTCGTGGCAAAGGCTCTCACATGTATGAATGAACTCTAGCAAAATAAAAATACAAATATTAAGAATGAAAAAAATTCTATTATCTGGAACTCCTTACTTATTAGGAGCATCACTGGTCAACAATACGAAACTTATGCAGAGCTGGGTTTCATTTCCTTATTTTAAAGAATTATTATGAACACACAGCCAGACTGCAGGCTCTGCAGTGATTTTTACACTCATTTGGGTTAAAACTCAAAATCGCTAATAAAATAGTTATTTCTTTAAATCAAACATTTAAAGGCCACTTTTTGTTTTGTTTTCAAAACTGTTRATATCAAAGGGTTTATCTAAGAATAAAGACTGTGTCTGTGTACTTTTAACAAAGGAACAGTGGTTCCCTGCTTCTGGAGGGAAGAGACTGGGGGAGAGAGTTACATCTGGCTTAGGAATGCAACCACAGTCAAAATAAGACCATAAAAAGACTGAAGCAGGAGTAGAGTTTTACAGTAATGRGCAAACATAATATGTATGAGATTTCTGCGAATTGCGAAGCATATGTATATAATTAAGGTATATAAGCAATGTGTTTGCCGAGAATTGGAATGTGTGCTACATGAAGCTATCCCCCCTGCAGCTGACGCCACAATAAAGAATGCCTCCTTCTTAATGCTGCATTGGTGTTAAGGAGTTATAGTCACCTAACTTTTGGTGACATTTTGAGATACTTCAAATACTCTGATACAGGAATTTCAAATTACCATAGCTACCACAAGAAAGAGGTTTGCCACATGTTTTTCCACACGATGGGATTGGATCTGTGCAAATTTTACGTTCAACACAGCCTAGTTCCAGTAACTTGCTGAGAGGAGTCTGACCACAGGGACAACGATATACAACTTGTGGAAGTCGTGGACAGAGTTGGCAAGGCTGAGGATGGCATACTTGCTTACAGTTGTGCCTCCCACAATTTAATTTTCTGGAAAAAAAAAAAAAACCCAAAGAAACAAAACAGAAAACAAGAAAAAAATTAAAAGGCGAATTATCTAAGAGTATCACAATAAGTCACTGTGAATAGTTATAGGGATCTTACTTGCCACATATATTCTGACATGAGAAACTCCCAAAACCATCAGAGAGTTCTTCCTTTGACCCACACAATACTTCTTTARAGTTGCTTCCACAGTAACACACTGAAAGAAAGCAATATTCCACAGAAAACAGCACAAGAAAATATCACTGACAAAACATGTTCAGCAAATATAAAAAGRTAAAAGTGAAAAATTGTTACAGTCAATTTTTAGAAGGATAAAGAAGCCTCTCCTCTTTAGATTTATTTCATCAATGGAAGTTTTTTTGTCCTACAGTAGTTGGAATTCCAGCATTATTTGTTTTGATAAAGTGGTACAATGTGCACAAAAAGTTTATTTATTAAAGCAGTATACATAACAAGATAATTATTACTCAAAAAGTTGAGAAAATTAACTTGCAATTTTCTGTATGAACTGTTCTATAAAGTTATTTATATACTRGCATACATACTCAGTCAATTTAATTTCCATTCAAGACTAAGTTTACAAAATTTTAACAGAAATCATGAGAAGTTTGTTGAAGTGTATATATATCCTTTCCTATATCTTTT
Source organism: Alauda arvensis (assembly GCA_902810485.1). Taxonomy (NCBI): domain Eukaryota; kingdom Metazoa; phylum Chordata; class Aves; order Passeriformes; family Alaudidae; genus Alauda; species Alauda arvensis. Next base: position 414,830 of record CADDXX010000360.1, on the reverse strand, counting down.
TCTATTTTTCTTCCATGTACTGTCTAATTAATTCTTATAATTACAGTAAAAGATTCAGTAGGATCACATAAGAAAGGGTTAGTCCAAACCCTTACTTAAAGCACAGTCAGCAATGAGATCAGAAAACATTACTCAAGTGTTTTCTTCCGCTAATCTTGAAAACCCCAAGAGGTTTCCCTTACAGCTAGTTACAAGGAATTTAAGCTCATTGTCTCTCATCCTTCACACATGCATAGCCCATCTCTGTCTTCAAAGGCCACTTCTCAGCCGTTTTAAGCTAAGGAACTCCAGCATCACTAGTGTGTCCTAAAAGGCACATGCTCCAACAGCCTAATCATCATGGCAGGATTCCAACAATAGATTTTGGTTGTGTTAAGTAAAAATTGGCACTTGCCTCTAGGAAATGATCTTTTCCACCCTCTTGTTTTCGTTGTATGGGGTGGATATCTATAAAGCATTTCATTACTTACCTTGCTGTACTGTTAACTGGCAAGGTGAACACTTTCCTGCATGGCACACTTGAGTACAGCTGTGCTTTCCACAGTTCAAAGTATTTCCACATACATTAGAACAATGTATTTTTGTTGATTGGCCACAGCGAACTGAATGACTGTAGAGAAATGACACCATAGCCTGTCAGCTACCTTGACATCTATACAGTATTTAATAAAAAGAGAAATACGTAAAAATGCCAAAATCTTCAAAAGGCAGCATAATTTATTAATGGAAATTTTTAGGAAATAACATCCCTAGTATTTCCCTTGCTTCCCCTCTTCCACCTCAACTAAAGTAAAACACCTATCACAGTAGTTAGTCTACTAGAATTTTTCCTGAACAGGGGAAAACAACGCAAGGTGACACTAATACTTGAACCTAATGTACGAATTCATGTATGCAGCGTCAGAAAAGCAGATATTTCCAATACAGACGTCCTTCTGAAGACTTAAACAATCCTAAATCCATTGAACACAATGAGAATAGGGATAGGAATAGAGCCTTAACAGTGGGTCAGATGTGTAGGAAAATAACTGAGTTTTTAATTAAATGGTCAAAAATGTGACAAAATAATTTCTCCTATTTCTTCAACTCTGGATGGCTCATACAATGGCAGCAAAACRCGTACCTGAAATAGTAATTTTAAAACATTCTAAAGTTGCGGATGCCATGCCATGCAGCCTGGATGCCTATACAGTACATACGAAATGCTATTTTTAAGTAGGTTTAAGTAGCAAATGTACTATTACAAAAATCAGCAAGCTGGTGAAGTAGCTGACATGGAAAAAAAAATATAACAAAGTTGTTGCATCTATTGAACTTTTAAATGAAAGAAGGAGTCAGAAAAACAACAAAACAGAATCTGAAMAAAAAAAAAAAAACCAACCCTCTAAACAATAAAAGGAGGTACTATTACTATGGAAGATAAAATTCAGTAATCTACCAGTGCAGAGTGCTTCTGTTCAAAGGAGGCAAGAATTGATGTTACCCTTCTTGTCTTAACTCCTCCCTTGACCCAAATCCTAAACTCCACCCCTGCAATACCCTGTAAAAACCCCACGACCCTTCCTTTGTGTGGTCTTTTGTCTGTGTCCCCATCATGGTCCCCAGGGACAATAAATGGATTCTTGAGCTTAACAAAATGGAGACCCGTCTCATTTGTCCCCATGCTGGCACCAGCAGCTGCAATCTCCCTGAAGATGATAAGCTCAACTGCAATGCGAAGCAACATACCACCAATCCATTTTTCTGCTGAAGACAAAGTGCTTTTATCTACAAATACTGCCACAGAAATTGCAGTACTTTCTTCTCAGAAATAAAGACTGTGTAGTATTAGATTCAAACTCTGCAAAATAATTGTAAAAATCTGGAAAAATCTTTTATCCAGAGCAAGAATGAAATCTTGCTCCGAAACACTGAAACGGGTTTATGTTTTGATTCTGTAAACAAGCTCAGGCAAACAATTTATTACATAGAATCAGTTCTAGGTAACTAGGAAAAGTGATTCTAAAGACTCAGGTCAACTGGTTATGAGAGATCATGCATAGTATAGGCAGTACCATATTGCTATTGGCAATGACACTATATGCACCAAACATTGCAAGGAAAAGATAGCTTTTAAGTTTGGAATACACTATAGACTTCTCTGTATGGCCGGTAAGAAAAGCATGTTATTTTTGAAATTATTATTTCTGAAATTAAGTAATTAAAGACCTCATTTCATTCAGACAAAAAAAGRTGTGAGCCTTTTTCTACTAAACTCTTGGAGTCTTCTAGCAAATAAAATTAATAAATACTAGTATGGGATTTCAAAATCGAATCAACTCACAGACTGCTCAGACAATTCAGCTACATGTATCATAAACTGACAAGTCTTTTTTAATTATTTTTACTTTCTCTCTTGAAAAACTAAAAGTAACTACATTTTTTCAAAATATAAAATTCTCCAAATGATTTAGACCACAAATAAAAATTACAGCTCAGACTAAACTTTGTTCAGCATATTTTTAATAAACTGTAAGAAAATAAAATTAGTATTTAAGAAATATTATTTATAGTATTTAAATAATATTTAAATAATATTTAAATATATATTTAAATAATATTTAAGAAAATAAAACTAGTATCTAAAATTATAAACTGTTCTTTTGCTTGTTTATGGTAACTAAACTTTTGTTTGCATAACAGAAGCATTCTTACCTTGTTTGTCCACATTCACATTTTTTCGTCACAAATGCTGGGCATGAAGGGCAAGGTCCTGGGTGGCAGAGACTTACAAAAAAAGCAAATTGAACTTTAGCTTTATTATACTCCCAGAGACACAATTCACCATGACCCAACCTCAGTGCATTATCAGAACATTATACAGGACTCCTACACTCACACTCCTGCAATGTCTGAAAGCAGTCTTAACACAAGAAAAAAAAATGTTTATTACAATGCATCAGTCTCAAAGACCACTAATGTTGAAGGACAAACTGTATTCCTTCTGCTATCAAATCAACAGTGCTACAAACAAATCAAGTCTGCTACTGACACATTTGATATTTTGGATTTCACCAGCAAACATACATCAACTCAACTGTGTTCATCATTGATAACAGCCAAAACAATCATCTTATGTCCAAACCATTAACATATTTTATTTCTTTGGTGATCTTAAACACAATAGAGATAAAAACTTCTCTATTAATTTATTCTCCTGAGCTGGTGGTTTTATCTTTGAACTCTGCACTTCTAGTGCCACCAGTAAGAGGTGTTGCTTGTCTTCCTGTAAGCTAACACATGGGAGACACAGCAAGTCTGCCCCATTTTTTTTTTCTTACTACCAAGGGCAATTTCTGTGAGTGCCATCAATTCCAGTCCTTTATATATTAGACCTTACCTCCTACTTCAAGAAAAATTAGATGTTTCCTATCTGCATGTAAGGCCTTAGCTGGGTGCGGATAAGCCCAGGTTTGTGAAATTATACTTAACTATTTTGTCTGCACTCTTCCTTAACCAACTCTCAGTTCCCTTCATTTGCAAAAACAGGAGCTCTCATTTGGAGCAATTATTATTGGCCAGGACTGACCAGCACAGACATCCTAGCCAAAAGAAAAAACCCAGAAACATCAGAGAACCCCTAAACACAGACTACCCAGTTACATGGTAACTACTAAATTCCTCAAGGACAGTAACAATACAAATCCTAATTAGCACACCAATTACAAGAGTTATATGCAATATAGCTGAGTCATGCCTCCAGCTTGTCAACAGTGGTCTGTCTTCCTTCATCCTCTACCACTCCTCCCAGTGGAGGAGATTAAGATAGATTAAGGCTTGATCTATCACTCAACCTATGCCAGTTCTAACAGTAAAGCCAAGCAATTACACAAGAAACCAATTCAAAACAATGAAAAATACCCCATCACATAAAGCAAATCCAAAAAACAACCAAAACCACCATAGCCCTCCGTCTTTTGATAGGTCAGTTTTGTGACACAGTGAAGAGCTGAAAAAGCTCCAGAGTAGGCACAAGGAAAGGGAGGAAAAAAAGGAAAACTGGATGGGTATAGAGTAAAGCAGGAATAAAGCAAAATCACTGAATTAATTAAAACTGTATTGTGGAACTTCAGACAATGAGAAGTAACAAGCATTCTGCAACATACAAGAAAACCTATCTTAGAAGAAAACCTTTTGTTAAAAGGACTGCACCTTATATTTCACTGTCTTGACTTCAATTCTCACAGATCCATGTAGGATTCTAAAGGCTGGATGCCAATTTATGAATTGAGGAATCAGATTAAAGTAGATATAAATTCAACATACTATTATCTAGGCCATAACTTGGAAAAGTGAAAAGGCACATCATCTTCAGAAGTGTTGTAATGTTAAGTTTTTTATCTGGTGTATTATTTGTCTCAACACTCTCATATATAAGCAGTGTTAAGATTTCTTCCATAATCCCACTCCTAGCACACTTTCTGATGATACTGTATCACACAACAGCAATTTATAGCGATCACAAATATTTCAAAGTTGTTAATACCGGTAATGGTAGACTGCAGTCTTATAGCAAAATTCCTTTCGTTAGAACAGTATCACACAGTTAATTTTGAGACATCTCAAGTTTTGACAATGTGTGTTTCTGAGACAGTTTTCCGTTAATATGAACAGAAAAATTCTAGTAATGCAAAAACTAATGCTTTGAAATCAAACTCCTGACTTTTGAAATACATATTCTTTACGCAGCCCTACAGATACACATGCAAAAGTCTCTGATACAATTTAGTTCAAACAGAAGCTACAGTATAGCTACACTTCCAGGATATACTTGATCCATACAGCAATAATTAAGATTGAAATTCAAATTTTATTCAGCACAGAGACATGCACAAGAAGTGCAGAAAATGCTCCTTAGATGTTAAAGATGGGTGATCCCTTTAGAGTTTTAGTCCTGGTTTAGGGGATTAAGAAAAAAGCTAAGTCAAGTGACTTGACAGTGTTGCAAACTAAACTCAGTAAGACAGACTGAAGACTTCAGTACTAACTTTTGTTTAGTGAATTCAGAGGGGTTTTCTTAACTGAAACTTCATAATCTGTCATTAGTATGGAGGATTATTTTGCAATATAGTGCTGCTGCTCTAGACAACTGGCATACAAGAAAAGTTGTGAAGATAGACATGTATCTTCCATAGACAGAGGAAAAATCAAACTTCCATTTGCCTGACAGTAAAAATACTAGATACTTTAACAGAGCAAAAAAGAGACTTCTACTGCTGTAGAAAAGATTACAGCACCAAAGATCTATGAAGGAAGTTCAGCTACCAAAATTTACATTAATAAAGAGAAGATGTAATTTACTGCTATTGTAAGACTTTTTTTCAAATGCTCTCAAGGCCTTGCATAGCTCCACTTGGCAGGGAGAACTTCAGAGTCTTAAAAGAAGTTTTGCTTTGTCATGAAGTTTATTATCAGGAACATTTTACTGACAGTTAAGATAGATGTTTCTTTGATGTAGAACCTAACATTGCAAAAGCAATTTCAGGGTTTTAAACTAAAAACGTGAAGAGAACTCACCTCGAGAAGCGTTATGCATGTCAACAGCACAACACTAGCAAAAGGTCTGCAAAGCATTCCTCTTTCAAACAGCTGCTTGCCTGTTCCTCAGCTCTGTTTACATAAATGGTTACCATTTCAATAAATCTGAGTAAGTATTAGATTTATTACTATACCAGTTGACATGCTCAGGTCTGAGCAGCASGCCTAAGGCAGAGATAACTTACCAGATGTATCACAAGCACTGTGCGACTACGTCCTAGGTTGCAATGTAAGATGTAACCAATGTATTCTATTACCATCTTCATGGGTGTTGAAACCAGGTGGGGCAGTGTTTCCCTGTCCCCTACCTCCAGACCATCTCCTGTTAATGGCCCATCAATGAACTGGCCAATGATTCACAGGTAACTCCCTTCGGGAGCTATCTCTGCTTAATGGGCAATCAAGGACCCATTGTATGACTCATAGAATGACATCAGCCCATTGTGATCAACCCCTGCTCTGCCAGGGGGGAGGAGCCAAGCATTCCCACCTGGATATAATCTGGAGTACGGGACAGCACAGCCCCCTGACTGGATTCCCAGAGGACAGGAGCTGCCAGATCTTTCTACAGGATCACTGCTTCAACAAGACTGTTTCATCTGGATTGCTACCACCACCCTAATGAACAGGGTGTCTGGTTGTATTCTGACTCTGTCAAGGGTCTTTTCTTTTGTTCCTGTTATAAATTGTGTTAACAAAATCCAATCAGACAATTTGAATTGAAACATAAACTTTAAGGAATTTAGAGATTTTAGAGGAGCTAAGACTTTAGGCAGAAGACAAGCTTTATTAGAGTTAAAAATAAATGGATAGGCCTTGATGAAGTTAAGAGTTAGTAGTTAACTAATAACTGACTGCTTGTCAACACAATGTTTGGTTAGCTGGGTTTATAATGAAGAATATAGAAACTGATAAATAGCTTTAGGAACATAAGACAATTGTGGGCCTCCCATGTCCAAAAAACTCATTGAAGACAGGGAATGGGAGTACTACCACGGGTTCATTTGTCATAGTTGCATTGAAAAGGTAGAAGGTCAGAACAAGGAAGACTTCATTTACTTCCTCATTTTAATACCCCTCCCCACGAAAAAGACCACCGACCCATTTCAAGGAATACACGACGCATGCTTAATAGCTTTTGAACTAATTAATATACGAAGCGGGGAATGGGATGTGGCAAAGCTATGAATATGTATTCGTATTTTGAGTATTTAATACCTGTATAGATAAAAGGCTTTTGGAATCACCTGTAAAGTGCAGTGTGTCTTTGGGAACTATCCCGCACGCTGCCCGGCGTCGTAATAAACATACACTTTCTAACTTTAAACTGATAGAGAGTTTTTGTCCATCACAAGTTGGATATCGGTACTAGATCAATATCCATATTTTAATAAATCAGAATGCCTCACAGATTTATTAATTTAGCAAGCCGGTGAACAAACAAAGACAGCGTGCACTGGGCAGCCAACAGGGCTCGCACCTTCCCACTGCTGCCCCCCTTCCTTTTATCTTCTCTTTCGGTATCCTGTAGACTTGGCATTTCTGGCATTCTTTCCTTCCCCTTAGGATGCATGCGTCAATTGTTGCTGAGTGGCCACAGTCCTCTGCCCGGACTCTTTTAAAAAAATGGCTGAGCAAGTCCGGAGCTTGATTGAAGAAAGCCATCAGAAACTGAAAAAGGAACTTATGGAAGAAAATTACCACATCTCGCCAGAAACAAGAGTTTCTGCCATCAGAAACAGGCATCCCCCAGCCAGGGAGAGAGGATACACTCCACGAGGTAATCTCTGGTCTTTTCTTAAGGAGCATGGAGAAGACATGAGGAAGTGGGATGGAAAACCGACCTCCTCMTTAGCTRCCCGGGTACATGAACTGAAAAGAGGGACACCTACCACAAGAAGCCCATCTAGAGTCAATGCTGCTCCAGTCTCTCATGTACAGAACTCCAGACGGGGTAGGAATGATGATATGACTGACCCTCTTGAAGGGACCTCAGGAAGATATGTACAGGACGAGAGCAACATGTACTGTGACCAGGAATAGAGGGGCCCTGCCTCTAACCAGGTGAAGGAAAGGGACAATCGGATCTATTGGACTGTGTGGATCCGATGGCCTGGCACATCTGACCCACAAAAATATACGGCTTTGGTWGACACTGGYRCTCAABRTACCCTGATGCCATCCAGACATGTAGGAACAGAATCCATTTCTATTTCTGGAGTGACTGGAGGATCTCAGCAGCTGACTGTATTGGAGGCCGAAGTGAGTTTAACTRGGAAYRGCTGGCAGAAACACCCCATCGTGACTGGCCCAGAGGCCCCATGCATCCTCAGCATAGACTATCTCAGAAATGGACCCAAAAAGATATCGCTGAGCTTTTGGGGTAGCTGCTGTAGAGACAGAAGACATCAGACAGCTGAATACTGTGCCTGGTCTCTCAGATGACCCCTCTGCTGTGAGACTGCTGAGAGCTGAAGAACAAGTACCAATTGCCACAGCAACAGTACACCGTCGGCAATACCATACTGACAGAGACTCTGTGATTCCTATCCATGAGATGATTCGTAAACTGGAGAGCCAAGGGGTGGTCAGCAAAGCTCATTCATCTTTCAACAGCCCTATATGGCCAGTGCGTAAGTCCAGTGGAGAATGGAGACTGATAGTGGATTACCGCGGTCTGAATGAGGTCACACCAGCACTGAGCGCTGCTGTGCCAGACATGTTGGAGCTTCAGTATGAGCTAGAGTCCAAGGCAGCAAAGTGGTACACAACCATCGATATTGCCAATGCCTTCTTCTCCATTCCTTTGGCAGCAGAGTGTAGGCCCCAGTTTGCCTTCACATGGAGGGGTGTGCAGTAYGCCTGGAACCGACTGCACCAGGGGTGGAAGTACAGTCCCACCATCTGCCATGGACTGATCCAGACTGCACTAGAAAAAAGGCGAAGCTCCCGAACATCTACATTATATTAATGATATCATCGTATGGGGGAATACAGCAAGGGAAGTCTTTGAGAAAGGAGAGAAGATTATCCAGATTCTGCTGAAAGCTGATTTTACCATTAAGCGAAGTAAGGTTAAGCGGCCTGCTCAAGAGATTCAGTTTCTGGAAATCAAGTGGCAAGATGGATGTCGCCAGATCCCAACAGATGTAATCAACAAGATCACTGCCATGTCCCCACCTACCAACAAGAAGGAAACACAGGCTTTTGGAGAATGCATATTCCTGAATACAGTCAGATTGTGAGCCCTCTCTACCTGGTCACCCGTAAAAAGAATGATTTCCACTGAAGCAAGCCTTCACCCAGATCAAGCAAGAAATTGCTCATGCGGTAGCCCTTGGCCCAGTCAGGACAGGACCAGAAGTGAAGAACATCCTTTATTCTGCAGCCGGGAGCCATGGCCTGTCCTGGAGCCTTTGGCAGAAGGTGCCTGGGGAGACTCAGGGTCACCCGTTGGGATTCTGGAGTCGGAGCTACAGAGGGTCCAAAGCCCAATTACACACCCAMGGAATAGGAAATCTTGGCTGCTTATGAAGGAATTCAAGTTGCCTCAGAAGTAATTGGCACTGAAACACAGCTGCTTTTGGCACCCCGACTACCAGTGCTGGGGTGGATGTTCAAGGGAAAGGTTCCTCCCAAGCATCGTGCCACTGACACTACATGGAGCAAGTGGATTGCCCTCATGACGCAGTGCGCCCGTATTGGAAACCCAAATCGCCCTGGGATTCTGGAAATTATAACAAACTGGCCTGAAGGTGAGACTTTTGGATTATCTTCTGAAGAAGAAGAGGAGCAAGTAGCACGTGCTGAGGAAGCCCCACCATATAATGAGCTACCAGAGACTGAAAGACAATATCCCCTCTTTACTGATGGTTCCTGCTGAATTGTAGGTGCTAATCAGAAATGGAAAGCTGCAGAATGGAGCCCCACACGACGAGTTACACAAGCTATTGAGGAAGAAGGTGGATCAAGTCAGGTTGCAGAGCTTAAAGCTGTCCAGCTGGCTTAAGATATTGCCGAACGGGAGAAGCGGCCGAAGCTCTATCTCTACACTGACTCATGGATGGTAGCTAATACTCTGTGGGGATGGCTGAATCGCTGGAAGAAGGCCAACTGGCAACGCAGAGGGAARCCTATCTGGGCCGCTGAGATTTGGCAGGACATTGCTGCCCGAGTAGAGAAGCTGACCATGAAGGTTCGACACGTAGATGCACACATACCCAAGAGTCAGGCTAATGAAGAACATCGCAACAATGGGCAAGTGGACAAAGCTGCCAAGGTGAAGGTATCACAAGTGGATCTAGACTGGCAGCACAAAGGAGAATTATTCCTAGCTCATTGGGCCCATGATGCCTCTGCTCATCAGGGGAAAGATGCAACATACCGATGGGCCCGTGCCCGAGGGGTGGACCTTACTATGGACAACATCTCACAGGTCATCCACAACTGCGAGACCTGTGCTGCAATCAAACAGGCCAAGCGAGCAAAGCCTCTGTGGTACGGTGGACGTTGCCTGAAGTACAGATACAGGGAAGCCTGACAAATTGACTACATCACCCTTCCTCAAACCCACCAAGGCAAGCGCTACGTGCTAACCATGGTAGAAGCCACCACTGGATGGCTGGAGACCTACCCTGTGCCTCATGCTACTGCCCGGAACACCATCTTGGGCCTGGAAAAGCAAATTCTGTGGAGACATGGCACCCCTGAGAGAACTGAGTCAGACAATGGGACCCATTTCAAGAACAACCTTATAAACAGCTGAGCCAGAGAACATGGTATTGAATGGATATATCATATCCCTTATCATGCACCAGCTGCCGGAAAAGTTGAACGGTGCAATGGACTACTAAAGACTACCCTGAAGGCACTTGGTGGGGGGACCTTCAAGAATTGGGAAATCAACCTAGCCAAAGCCACCTGGATGGTCAACACCCGGGGCTCCATCAATCGAGCTGGTCCTGCCCAGTCTRAACMTTTGCACACRGTAGATGGGGATAAAGTCCCTSTGGTACACATGAAAGGTATTTTAGGAAAGACTGTATGGATTAATCCCACCTCAGGCAAAGGCAAACCCATCCGTGGGATTGTTTTTGCTCAAAGACCAAGTTACACTTAGTAAGTAATGCAAAAAGATGGGGAAACCCATTGTGTACCACAAGGAGACCTAATTTTAAGTGAGAACTGTGTGTAAGGTTTCATTCTGTGAGAGTACATTGATTTGGATATGATGTAGATGGTAATAGAATAAGGGGTGGATTATGTCCTAGGTTGCAATGTAAGATGTGCCCAAAGTATGTATTCTATTACCATCTTCATAGTTTGTTGGAACCAGGTGGGGCAGTGTTTTCCCTGCCCCCTCCCTCCGGACTATCTGCTGTTAATGGCCCATCAATGCACTGACCAGTGACTCACAGGTAACTCCCCTAGGGAACTATCTCTGCTTAATGGGCAATCAAGGACCCATTGTATGACTCATAGAATGATATCAGCCCATTGCGAGATGCTCAGCCCAGTGGGGAGGAGCCAAGCATTCCCACCTGGATATAATCTGGAGTACGGGACAGCACAGCCCCCTGACTGGATTCCCAGAGGACAGGAGCTGCCAGATCTTTCTACAGGATCACTGCTTCAACAAGACTGTTTCATCTGGATTGCTACCACTACCCTAACGAACAGGGCGTCAGGTTGTATTCTGACTCTGCCAAGGGTCTTTTCATTTGTTCCTTTTACTATTATTTTTATTTTATGGTTTTCCTATTAAATTGTATTTCTGACTTAGTCTCTCACTGGTTTTGCTTTCAAACCAGTACATCAAGTCACTTCAAATTGCTGATGTGAGCCTACAAAAGCTGGACCCACTTTCACGGTGAATTTGAAGATCTCACCTACAGGTGGACTCAACATGTAGGATTTTCCAAATTGCTGGGAAGGGTTCTCTAGGTCCTCACTGCAAGATGGGGCTTCCCAGTGAGTGTGGACTCTGAATGATGGTAAAGGATTTAGGCAATTGGTGATGTATCCATCTTTCTCAATCACTATTCTTTCTCTTGTATAATAATGACTAGGTGCATTACCTCGCTTATTTTTGCTTGTTGCTAAAGCCACGTTTTTATTGAACGTGTAATTTTACTTTAGTGTTACATTAGTATTAATTGTAAAATAAAAAGACTATTCTTTCCTTTGGTGTCTGTGTTCTTTAAATCACTCCTGTCAATTGACAGACCAGCAGTGTAAATTACCTTTAACTTATTTTCACCAAAATGGGATGTGGTGTTGAAAAGGAAAAACAAAACAGCTTTTAGGATATCTGCAAACAGAACAACAGTTCTGGTTCAAACCCTATCACCTTATGGGAACTGCGGGAGGAGGGGGAAATGGCACACAGCAAATCCACAATCCAAAGAAATAAATGCTTTGAAGAAAAAGTTCAGAGATCATCTAAACCTAAACAAGACTCATAAAATAGATTCCTGCCCCAGATGGCAACATACAGAGCACTCTCTTTAGGAAAATCTCTGCCCAAACATAGATCAGGATCCAGACTTATCATCTGCATTCAAATAATAAAGCTCTGCATCTCTAACTTCACCACTGAAACAGCAAGAAGGAACCAAGCTTCTTCTTGCTTTTTGATACAACAGATGATAGCTGCCTATGTCCTCACTGACACTGAAGATTCCCATGTGGGAGAAAGATGTGTTCAAAATATACTGCAGGATGTCCAAAACTGGGTAACACTGATGTTGAAAGTGCATTCCTCTCCAGTTTGCTATCATAAGTTAGAGAGTGTCAAGAACATCCATTATCTTGATCAGCATGCCTACTGTTGCCTTACCTCAAGGACTGGATAATCTCATCATGGTTTTATTCATGTGAAACAAAGCTGAATGATAATATTTTTAAATATACTACAACTGATCACAAATTGGGACTAAATTTTCACAGCTTTTATGCAGATCAGATTTTTAGAGACTAAGAATTTGTAGCGCCCCAATGTCACTATATTGTCACTATTCTTCAGAAGACTTCCCAGAAGAGCATGCCAAAGACTGAGCCTCTGTTGTAGAATGGGACAGGAAAGAAGAGATGCTCTGCTTCCAAGCCCTAGAGGAAAGTTTGTCAGGCAACAAACTGCAGTCAGGGAGTTCTCAAAGTAGTTAAGAAGTCTGTTTATTTCTGATTAGGCAAAAGATATGTCCAGGAACATATGCCTCTCCTGAGATGGAAGACTGCAGCTGGTCTCCAACAGAATCAGTGTTCTGTTCAGTGTATCAGCTACATCAAGCGTAGTCTGAAAGTTGATCTGATCTATATGATTCTATAAATAAGAAAACAGCTACGATACTTAAATGAATTAAAATGCAAATCTGTGTGCATAAATACGAATTAAATCTAATATAAAAAAGTAACCTAATAGAACATTTTCATGAATAGGAAAGATGTGTTAAAGCATTATTCTGATATTCAGTAAAATGTTGAAATATATTTGAAACAGAACATATTAAATATGAAGTTTGGAGTAAAGTTCTAGTAAAGTTCCAAGCTTTAGCAAATCTTGGAGAAAGCRTCAGATGACAATCTATTTGTTGGAATGACTGAAGTTTTTGACTGTGTACCAAGAGCAGAAACAATTGCTCTATCAAAAATTTCTAAAACCAGAAATATGAAGAGATGTTAAGGACCATCTTCCATGGACATTGAAGCTAGGTACAATAGGAAGAGCATATAATTTATGTTTCTGACTAGCAAGCACATTCACATATTGTCTGATCTTTTTCAATGGTGTTAATCTTAGCAATGCTACTACACTACTAAAAAAAAAATTGAAAACAGAGATGCCCTCCTTTGCCTCTCTCACTGAATTATACAAATAAAATGTTAACAAAACCAATTTCAGTTATATACACTGATTAAAATATCCATGAAGGATTCTGGTTAAGCTGATAGTCTCAACAAATAAAGAAATACTAATGCCCTTTTATCCTCAACAGTTTACAAGCAAAAAAAAANAAAAAAAAAAAAAACAAAAAACAAAAACAAAAAAAAACAAACCCAAAACAAAACAGAAAAAAAAACATAGGAAAGAAGTGGTCTTTCAGTTTAAACAAGTAGCACTAATCTCAAATTAAGATATTCAAACACTTTTACAGGAATAACAGCACCTAAAAAGTCTGGTGGACCACTGGAAATGTTCAGAGTTACTTTCAGACACTACTTCAATGAAAATTCTTGAAACCAGATCAGATAGCTGGTTTAGTTTCTAAAACATGATAGAAATGTTACTACAACTATTGTAGACCTCATGTTCATACTCTTACGAATTCACATTAGAGATACCAATACAAATAGCTTCAGGCTTTTCCTTTCTTTCAGGCTAAACTATAAACTTCTATAGGTTCTAAATCTCTAAGCATATCCTGGAGTAAAAAAATAAGCAGATACAGTCTTTAGAAATTTTTCTATATAATTTCAATGTTTATATGATAAATCATTACTTACATATTACAAAGATGTGGACAGTCCAGACACTGCCTCCTCTTTCCACAAAGTTCTCCACAGCTATGTGGGATTTCATTTCTATTCCATTCAGGATTGTGCACCTTACCTAAACCATGCCAAAGACAAAAAGATATTTATTGCTTTGAATACCAGACTGCAATTGTGAAAAATATACCAAAGAGAAAAAGCAGAATTTTAAATACTGGCAAGTAGTCTTCTTTGACAAAAAAATTACACAAATGTTCATGTTTTTAAAAGACTGTACAGTTGGATTAGCAAGCTCCAGAATATTCTTTCCTTTTCTACGTTTAATCAGCAGACATAGAGGTAGCTGATAAATTAAATTAAACTGAGAAAATACATGAAAACTAAAAGCCCCCTGTAGGTGGTCAGGCTGTACAGTAGCTAAGGAAACTGAAGGGTGAAACTCCCTTGTTGTCTCAATGCAGCAGGGAGGGAAAAAAAAGGAACAAAGTAAAAAGATACCAATCCCAGAAAGTCAGATCTACCAGGTATGGTGACTGGGAGTATGAAATTAAATGAGTGGGCAAATAATGAAATTCACTTCTGTGAAAAGAAGCAGACTCTACATTAATCTAAATATTAAAAGTTGATGAATTTTGATGAATAAAGCAGAAGTCTTAAACAAGAAGTATGTTAGCTTCAAGTATTCTGTATTTCAGATAGCACTAACCATATTTTTATTAATCTGAGATATTATCATCAAATCTCATAGCTCTAAGTGCATGAGGTGGTCATCAGGGTTAAAGTTGATTTCCATGATTAACACTCTCTTGGCTTTCTGCAACAGAGGATTTAAATTACCAGTGAAGCAACTGAGCCAATGTTACAAATTTGAGTTGTGACAATCAAAAGTAATAAGAACACATACTTTTGGTGACATAGTTACATAATTTTTTAATATAGGTTTGTATATTCTACTAGTATTGAATTAGGGAAATATGAATAAACACTACAGACAGCATTTATTCATCTGAGTTTCAATTAAACTAATTAAATACCCAGGAAAGTCCCAAAGATCTGAAGCTTCAGAAGAAAAATAAGCTAGGTGAAAGGGTGAAAAAAAAATCACCTCATGGGTGAAAGGGTGAAAAAAAAAAATCACACTTAACCACACTCAGCACATAGTACTTTACATCAAATAGAAGACAGCTTTGCATAAGCGACTGATGATGTCCAAATGATATATAATTAATGTAAAATTATCTACAGAAGATTAAACTTTTTTGTTCTACATGGTGCTCTACGATTCTACAGACAATTTAACTTTCTTACTGCAGATCTCCAAAACCACAAAATGGTCTTTAGACTCAGGAGAATTTCTTCCCTATTTTACAGAAACATGTCAGTCTTAAAAAGTCTAGTTTTCATTCCTGGTCAGTTCATTCTAACTGACTGAATTATTATCAATAAGAACTGAATTATTAACCCTACATCCATAAGATTTCACACACTGTCATACAAAAACTGTCTTAACTGCACTGCACGGTTTCTAACTCATTCACTGACACATTTAGATAAAAAGATAAAACTCTCCTATTTTAGCAAATCTAGCTTCTTTAGGGCAAGTTTACTGACACAGTTTCTATGGGATATGGGTTATAATTATTGAAGTTATTAATGGTTATGTTTACCAGAAAGCCCTGTGGGAAGGCACAGCTGCAGGCTAAGCAGTTGGAGGTCAGTTGGGGTTGAAAAACAGTTGTGGGGAGAGACACATGACAGCATGTGAGTGGGAAGCTGACTGGGTGGTGAGACGTGTGGACAGCAGCACTGCAGCTGAGCAGCCAATGGATGCTCTTATTCTGTTAAGTTTTAGTTATGTCCAGTGGAAACTAAAGGTATATAAGAAAGGTGTTTTCTACAATAAAGAGATTCCCTTCACATTCTCAAGGGGATCCRTTGCCTTTATTCGCCATTGCTACAAGTTTCTGTCTCAACTTCAGAACATTCTGTTTTCTAGAAAGTGAGGTGAAAGTTTCCAGTGACTCTGATTTAAGGAAAAGAAAGCTATGCGAAAACAATACAGATCACAGAAGTATAGATTCCAAAAAAAAAACTTATTCACATCTATGCAATAAGGTAATATAATTAATTTCTCCTTTTTATTTCATATTTATGGCTTGGTGAGTGCTGTACTCATGCCATTTACCTTTTTTATTAAAAATATATCTACACAGAGGTCTGAAAAGCCTGAACATTTTTTCCTATTTAAGCTCCATGTGTCCCTGAACAACATGAATCACCAAACTGCTACATCAATTTAAAGGTCTAGGTAGTTGCACCCTTGAGTTGCATATTATTTTGTTGTGTCTTGCCACAAAGAGAGATATAATACATGCAGATTATTCCATTCCTTCAACAGAAGAAAAGCTTACAAGATGCTAGCCAAACGATATCATTATTTCATAAAAATCACTATTTTCACATAATGACATGAAAATATTTACCACTTGGTATTATTATTTTTTTTTATTTTGACAAGCAGCATATGTATGATTCTCTGTGTAGCCATCTTCCAGTGTCAATAAAATTTTCTAAAACTTGAGTTTAAAGCATGTAAGCAAACGAGCACCAATACTGAAATTCATATTAACAAAAACTAATCAAAACAGCAAAACTGTTTTTCTTTGCAAAAGTAAGTGAGAAACTCACCACAGAAACACGTGTAAGTTTTAGGAACCTGCACAGAAGCATTCTGACAAGCTGGACATCTCCAACCACTATTGCCATCTGTACATTAAAAAAAGATAAAAAGGATTTGAAGCAAATAAAAGACCTAATTTGCAAGCCTAGAATAAGTTCTTCTACTTTGTTTCTTACCACAGTTCCAAATAAATTAATATTTCCATTTACTCAGAAGTGGTGAGAAAACACACTAATAAAAATATATTTTATACAGTATCAACATCAACACAGCTGTGGTATTTCATTTCAACAGGCTACAACTTTTTATTGAAGCAAAGCCAGATTTTAAACTTCCAATTTTCTATTATCTTATGCCCTGCTATAAGACATCCAGCTAGAATACAGTCTTCACCATATCTAAAGCTGTGAGAAAAAAACTGTTAAGAGAGGGAATTCGTGAGGACAGCATAATTACCTCACACAAAGCACCACATGTACTTTCCTTTGCACTATCCTCTCATGAATTTATTGTTTTGTAGAAGACCAATTTAGTGTTGTTTCACATCCAGAATAAACCAGTGTCATATAAACCAGAATAATCTAATTTTAAAATTTACAATTGATAATACTATTGACTAGGACAATATTCTTGAAGTTTTTATTTTATTAAATAGTAGTTTTCTTGTTTATGTGTTTCAGGAGGCTGCTGGTTAGCAGTAAAGGAAGAACAGTAAAGTGGAAGAAAAGTGACATTAATGAAGACTTTTCCCAAATTCAGTACATATCTTGCTATTAAGAATATGAGTCTGAGAGCACTACCGATAACAAAAGGGGTCATAGACAAGATACATTTTTATATCTATATATAGATATTTAAAAAAAAAATTGATTAACATTTTCTGTCTCTCTGTCTTGGTTTGAAAGACAGGTATCTGCCAGGGAAAAGCCGGAACCTCCCTTGGAATGGAGAATTCCAAACCCCTCCCTCCAAATTATTATAATTTAGGAAATTAAAGGGGCTCTCAGGCAGAGGTATGGGGGTAGGAAAAACAGTTCTTTACCAATACATATAGCAAAGCAAACAAACAAACAGCTATAGCATTAATAATAAATAGAACCAAGAACCTCCAGGGGCTTTGCTCCACAAAGCCCAGGGCAGTCTGATCTCCGTGGCCCTGAGAGCACCAAGCTGGAACGGTGGAAAATCCCAGGCTGGTGGATGAGGTAGATCAGAAGCTCCGTGGCGGTGGCTGGAATGTCCCAGCAGAGCAGGGGTGCAAGGTCACAGCATAGCCAAAAGCTTCAAAGCAGTGCTGGAGAAGTGGCGGCAGCAGGACAGGGCCGGCCCAGCTCCAACAGGAGGGTCACGCGAGCTCAGAATTCCCAGGCACACAAGAACAATGTGGTAGATTTCCCAGGACTGGACTTTGGTGGTAACAGTGAACTCCCACAGCAAGCAGAGCAGCCTGGCTGTGTCCTCTCTCCCCGAATCCTGAGAACAAGAAGACGCCAAGCTGCCCCCCCCACCCTTTACCTGCTCCCAAAAACTTACATTCTCTTCCCCCTCCCAGGGAAACTCCCCAAGACAAAAGTGTTAGCCAGGTCCTCCTTTCTTGCCTCTGGCTATTTCTTTTTTCTTTTGATTAAGTACTGAAAAGCATCAAATAGTTAGTTTCCTAGCAACTTAAGGGAAGAAATTCTACAAGTAAAAAAGAAAAAGAAACAAATCTAACCACCCACACTCTCTTAACTTCATCAGTTAAGTCCTGGTAAATTAATAAAACTGCGATTTTAGAACTGTTCTTCACTATTATGAAATCTGACCAAGATTCACGACAATTTCATGTTATAAAAGCAGAAGGGATTGCAAACAGGAAACTCTACCTACGACAAGACAACTGCAGTGCAACAAGAGGCACACCTTGATTCACCTCCAATAGCGTTGAACAACTTATGTTACTGTCATGGTTTAGCACAGCTTTTAGTTAAAGAGGAAATAGTTACCTGCAAAGACCTGAGACTGACACCTGGTTCAGCCAGTGAGAAAGTTTTGTGAATGACCCATTATGAAATCTGAGGATGCTGGGAACTGCCCTTTTGCTGCTCACCTCTGGAGAGGTAAGAGGCAGCCCCGGCTCCCTCCAGCTGTGGGGGGAGCCGGACCTGCTGGGCCCTGCATAACTCGAAACATCTGCTAGGCTCGGTTACTCCCGGGCAGGGAGAGGGGAGGAAGATATGCCCCAGTTCCCCTCACACTGAGTTTCTGCTGCTGCTAGCAAAGAAAGAGAAACTATAGCTGAATCCGCCCCCCGCCCCTTCCCTCCTTTTCCACCTGCAGCAGCCCTGAGCTTGGGTTGAGTCACCCCAAATGAGACCAAGGGGTGGAGGGAAGTGAAAGCTGCAGCTATCAAGACCCGGGCCACCGTTCCTGCTTTTTCCTCACCCACTCTGTCATGTGGCCTCAGAATCTTTTGAGGGCTGCCACCACTGCCTGGCCRAGAGCACGTCACCATCTGCAGACCTGAGCTAAAGTTAACTCTTTCTCTGCCAAGGTGAAGCTTGCAGAACATTGATCCTCTCTAGGGTGAAGAGAAAGTCATGGTGGGGACATTTCTATTTAGGCCGCATGAAGATACTGAAGATTGTGAAAGAGATGTTGTATCTTGAAGAGATGAGAAGATGTCTTAGGCTGAAAATCTTTTGTGAATTGTGGTAACAGACTATAATATGCTGGAATATTTCTTTAAACCATGGAAAATATGAATTGGGAAATTATTGTTCAGTTTGGTGGTTTTAAGCAAAAGTATTTGTAATAGACTAAGTGAATATTGATGTAGCAGTGATCCTGTGGTCCCCTGAAGTATTTGAATAGAAGTTGAGATGTGCTGAAGAAGCAAGCCTCTGTGCCAATGAAGAAGTGAGAGATATTTCTGCCCTTGAATGAGATGAAAAACGTCCTTTGCACCTGAACTGTTCATTTTAAAATAACACCCCAGAATGCACAGAGTCCATGACCCAAGGGCAGCTGGTGGGAAAAGCTTCAAGATATAGGAGAATCACAGAGACAGATTTTCTCGAGCGGCTGTCTTTCTGTGAGGGCTAAGAGCCACAAGTAGACTGTTTCTTTTTTTCCAGGTGCTGTCGTGGGCGGAGGAGAATACATTTTTCCAGCTGCTTGTGAACTTCATGCTGGACAGACTGAGCCATGAGATAAGCTTTCTTAAAATAAACATCTGCAGTCCGCAACCCAGACATTCTCCGATTCCTTCTTTCAAGCACAGGATGGTGAGAAGACGCTTTATCCTTGTCTCAACTGTCTTTTTATTAAACTTTTTAAAATTTTAACAGGAAAGTGAACCTTGTTTTTCACAGTTGTAATATTTATTTTCTTTTTCATTGTCATTGATTATCTTCACTCAAAGTACATTATGTATGTTCACCCACAAGGGACATGCATGGTTGCCTTCCTCAAAAATTAGATGTAATAAAAGCTTTGAGCTTTGTTGCAGGATTCAAGTGCAATTACAGTAGTATAGAACAATGGTACGATGACTCCTGCCACACACATTTGTAATAAGTGGTCCTGTAAGCATTTCTTACAAATCCTGATTACTAAAGAAAGTGCAAATAAGGATGATCCTGCAGAAAGAACATTCTACTTTCACAAACCCTCTCATGAACAGAAGTGAAGTAGGTAGAATTCCAAACAAAGACACCAAAAAGACAGTCATATAAGAATCAGAATCAAGATACCTCCTCCCCTTTTATTAGAGATTGTTTTAGTAATCGCTATCCTCTCCTTCCTTTTGGGACAAAAAGATTCCTTACTTTAAACTATTTACCAAAATTTTTGGTAACTTCTATTGTGACCACTGAAACTCAGTTTAGAAGTGCTGTTAGGAGCCAGCACTGGACTGGTACAGATCGGGTACACTTGGAAGTGGAGCCCAAGGCAGAATAGAAAGAGACAGTTGTATTATCTAAATATCTCCAATCCTTCCAGTCAAAATGAAAATACCAGTAAAACTATCTTTTCTACAAAGAAGGGAAAACATTACTTAAATGTTTTTTCTATCAATTTAAGGGCACAAGTTAAACACCACTTAAAGATCAGTTTTAAAAAGAAGTAGAAGAAGGAAGGAGGGCAAGCGACAACAATTTCCCCTTTAAAAACAGGGATCTTGTGTGCAGTGCAGGTATTTTTGTCAGATTGACCTTAGCTATGCAATACCTTAAGGTCACTTTCCTTCAAGACATAATTAAAAATGACAGTAAAATGCTTGCTTCCTTATAGGAAAGAATCTTTTGGCATGATGGCAAAGTGATGCCAAGTAGAGCTCCTCCTCCTGACCAGGACATCTCCAACGTACAATTAAAATCCATTCTCTAGTTCTGAGTGCTGCTGACAGTCTACACTGTAGAAATAAAGATGTGAAACGTGTGTTTAATGTCGTCACAAACTACTCCATCTGGAAGAATGGGTGTGGGGGTCATTACAAACCTATTGATACAAGAAATGGGTATTAACATCTTCACAAATTACTCCATCTGAAAGAACCAATCAGGTTCTGGAAAAATGGGTGTGGGGGTCATTACAAACCTATTGATACAAGAAATGGGTATTAACATCTTCACAAATTACTCCATCTGAAAGAACCAATCAGGTTCTGGAAAAATGGGTGTGGGGGTCATTACAAACACCAAAGCTGTCCAAGTTTGTTGCAGAGCCAAGCCTAGCTTGAACTTCTGAACTTTGGGAGAAAATGCACAGGCTTAACAGACTTATGAATATTAGTTTCTCCTACCTGTAACCCCATCCTAGCTAACCTAGGATGGGCTTACAGCTAGATTTAATAGTCATACAGTGTGTGATGGGGGCAAGGGGGAGTATACATGTTCAAGGGGCAGTATTTAGTAGCCAGTTTGGGAAGTCTGTATCTTCCTAGCACCTCAACTCAATGGGGAAAGGAGGAGGGCAACGTGCAGCTGGGAGTTTAGGATAAAAGGAGGCTGCATCTTCCAAAAACTCAAGAGACCCCACAGGGGTATGGCCTAGTGTGATCTTATTCATTTGAATAAAGTTGCATGACTCCTCTGTCTCCTTTATGGACACTGGCTTTTCACAGTGTGATTTTCAGCACAGCAGGGAGTAAAGTGAAGCACCCATTGGCTCACTGCAGTTGTCCACTGTGAAGGAGCTTTGGTCCCAGCATGGTGTTGTAAGTATGACTGCTAGAGTGTCTTGTGAATGACAAGACCGGGAAGGTTCCTTAACACACCACAGAGCAAGCAGACCAAGAAGAGAGCAATGCCTTATGACGCCCCACAGATAATCAGGAGGCTCTTTCACTTGCCTTGGCCAACCAGCTATCTAATTAACGTCTGATCTGATTGGAAAGGACCCTCACCATCTATCTGGGTGCCTCAGAGAAAAATCTGGGACCCTGACCCCTTCCCCATTCCCGGAGGGTGCGTCTCCCTGGCTGCATGTGGCAGCTGCTAAGGAGAAGTCCAGTTGCCTCTGTCCCACCCCACTGCTTTCTGCCACTGCCTTTGGCTTTTTTGCTACACTCTAATCCAGCACCCAGTGTCCACGCAACCCTGGGGCCCCTATGAAGGCTGCAGTTTCCTGTTACATTTTGTTTGCCACCCCAGGGGGTGTGCCTGCTTCTGCCATCCCAGCTGCCACTCCAAGGGTCCTGCTACAGCACATTTCACCATCCAGCCCTCACTTGATAATAGCGGGAAATGCTGCTGAACTTGCACCACAGCACCCCTTGCAGCCATAGGGGAATCATCACGCCTACCCTGTCTGGCCAGGAGCCAACACCGCTCCTGCTGGCTGTGACACAACTACACCAAAAGGGAAAGTGCCTGCATCTGAGAGAAGGCTGTCTTTGGGTTTCTTGTTCTATTTGTTGTGCTGCCATTGTTGTTTGTTTGCCTTGTTATACACACTAGTATAGAGAACTGTTATTCCTTTCCTCGTACCTTTGCCTTAATTTCAAAGTTATAATAATTTGGAGGGAAGGGGGTCACATTTTTCATTCCAAGGGAGGTTCCCACTTTCCTTGGCAGACACCTGTTTTTCAAACCAAGACACACTCAGTTGCTGCAAAAATATATAATAAACATTCAAAACTCATCTTATTTGCAAAAATAGACTGGAAGTGAAACATATCAGTGAAAGCCCCCTATTTGACACTGCCAGTTCAGTTGAATTAGATTTGATTTTTTTGAATTTTGGAATGCATTATAACATTTGCAGGATCAAAGGAAATAGAGTCCAAAAATATAAAAAACAACATTTTTTTCCTCTTCCAAAACCCTGCAAATTGTGGAGATAGGTTGGTTACAGTGTCCCATTTCTCCTACAGCAGACAATAATAACCGCCAGGATTCCAGTGAATTCCTCATTATCCAAAGCTTGAGATGTAGAACATATACTGAACCAACCTATTTGTTTTACCAAACAAATACACTCTGAAGTACAAAATCTAGACAAGATGGGGTGACAGAGCCTTGCAGGTCAAGAAATACGTACTAGTGTTTTTATTGGAGCTATGGTATCAGTTCTACTGAGGCCACAATCTTTAACTTCAGTTAATGGCTAGCTCTAGTTCTCTCATACACAGAATTCAGTAACATATTTAGTCCACAAATTCTTACACAAAAAGAAAACGTCCCAAAATTTTGCTACTTCAAATGCTTGCAGTATTCAAGCACCTAAGGTTACTGTCTTTTAAGATAAAACTCCCCTTAAGCAAACAGCTAGTCTTTTGTCAAGGAGTAAGCTGTTCCAGGGAGATAAATCAACTCCAAAAAACATGAGTCAATCAACAGTCACTCAGTTTGGCTTATAAAGTTTGCCAAATAAAGTTTGGTTTTTAAGCTCCTGAGAATGTTGCTGCATTTCTCCCGTGTGCCCACCTGAGGATAAAGCAGTACCTCAAGTCCCTTTGAAATAAACTCGCCAAGTGAGAACTGGGGCTCACCACAGCCCTACTCAGAAGTCTGACTACACACCTTCTGTAAAAAGAACTTGTCAACCACCCTTTTCTGCAGGAGATTTACAGTCTGTAAGAACTTCTGTCAAACATTTGGAACTAGGTGACATTGTATTTCCTCAGTCTGTCCGGAGAGATGCAGAAAGACACACAAAGAATGGCAAATGCCATAAGCAGAGTATAGAAAAAAAAAAAAGCCTTCTTCAGGATTATCATCTTCAGAAGGTGTTTACAACACTCAACTGAACTGAGCAGTGGCTGTAATTCAGCCTTTGCTTACATCAAAGGATTCAAAGCGTACTGTTTTTAAAAGTTTTAAAATACAAGGAATCTGAAACAGTTTGGGCTGATGACAAAGGCTGAAGCTTTCTGTTTTTTCTGAATTCCCCCTCATAGCATGGCATGAGGGATGAATTTCAGGAGTATTTTATCTGAGAAACAAACTAAAAAGTGGTTGAGTAAAAGCAGACAACTAGTGCATGAAGTGCATCTTCTGCTTGACTGTTCAGCAAAGCACAGATGAGAGATATTTCCTGGTGTGTAAAAACACAGCCACAGAGTTTTGCATCCTGATGCACTGATTTCATTGAATGATCTTACATATCCAAATCTGGAAATTAGGTTTAGCTAGAACACTGGAAAGAATTGAGTTATGAGGATTATATAAGGCATACACAGAACCATGAAAAAAAGATTGATTTAAAACTTGTTTACAGCTTACTGCTTGCAGTGAATGAACCATTTGCACCTTAAGGATAAACTTTGCCCTAAACAAGCTGTTTAAGCTTGTTTAACTAAAGGAGAAATAGCTGTTAAGCAATGAATACTACACAGGCAGGGTAGAGGGGTTTGTTACACCAATTTCTCTCCTGCATCTCAAACCACCACCATGCAGCTGCAAAACTCTGCACTTGGAACCTTTGTTCAGA
Organism: Alauda arvensis; assembly: GCA_902810485.1. NCBI lineage: Eukaryota > Metazoa > Chordata > Aves > Passeriformes > Alaudidae > Alauda > Alauda arvensis. Next base: position 390,166 of record CADDXX010000360.1, on the reverse strand, counting down.
AAGTTTTGCAGGCACACCCAAACACATAGACTCAAGCCCCCTATTTGACACTGCCAGACTTCCAGAACCTTCCAGAAAGAAGACTGCATACCCAGAATTCTTCCTGGAGGAGGTACTGGAGTGTTTACAAGAAGTATCAGGGTTAAAACCCCCCAATTTTTTATGTGCATGCATGTCCCCATCTCCAATTGACTCAGACTACATAATGCGACCATGGACCATGATGCCCCCAATGTCACTGGAGCCATGGGTGGTGACAGATCTCTCTTTCCCTTCCTTTTTCTCTTTCCAATTTTTCTTTCTTAGTATGACCATATACTTCAGAATGGCTACAATACCCCTTCTCAAATGCATTAAGTTTTCTCCAATTAAGGTTTCAAAGCAGTTCTAATAAAATCTGTTGTTGTATCAGTTTTGCGTTGTTTTGCGTTAATACACCCCCAGGGATCCCTTTCACAACTGACTTGGTTGCCTGCCTCAGAGGTGGGTCACAGTGTTATCTTAAACAATATTTCTAAATAGTTTTCACTACATAAGCAACACATGAATTTGGCTATTCTATAWACTTGAGACTCTCTAATATACATTATATATACAATATGTATACATAACATAGAATATATATAAAATGCATATGTGAGAAAATACCAACCTTCAGCTTGTGAAGCTGGGGATCGTGCCCACTTCTTGATGCAATTCAGGTGGAATACATGGTAACAATTCTGACAGCTCCACACAGGGGCTACTATTCGGACCACCTCACAGCATACCATGCACTCATACTTCTCTGTAGTCAGCTGTTCAATCAATGACCCTGTAAATAAAACATATTACTTGTGCATAAAAAACCTCACATTTCAAGATTTCATTTAAATTATAATTAAACTTATTTTACCTCTGTGGCTATAAATGAGGCATTAGTTTACTCCTGGAAGATTCCATTTTGATACTTGCTATGCATTTTTTTAGTGTCAGAGCAAGAAGGAGCATAAGATTTCTATTAAAGTGGTAATGCAAATTCCACTTTGACAAATAGAAACTACTCTGGTTTTATGAATTAATTAATAGTTTTAAGATTGGCAGAAGTTTGAGATTTTACTTATCACTTCATATGGGAAATTCATCTTTGCATACACGTTAAACCAAAAAGATGAAAGCTCTTAAATACAGAAACCTCTGCCAAAATTAAATATAATTTCTATCCTTAAGTATTCCCAGGAGATGACACAACAAATATTAACAGCGAACGACCTGGATTATGGGAATAAACCCTTTACAAAGTGAGTGCTTTAGGAGTGGAATTACTGAGAACGATAGTGTCATGGTTTAGAATAGCTTCTAGTTAAAGAGGAAACAGTTACCTGCAAAGACCTGTGATTGACATCTTGCTCAGCCAATGAGAAAGTAAAGTTCATCTTTGTGAATGCTCATATCAAGCTGCAAATGATGGGAACTTTCCTCTTTCCGCTCCTCACCTCTGAAGAGGTAAGAAGCAAGCCCAGCGCCCTCTGCTCAGGGGGGARCTGGGCCTTGCCTAACTTGGAATATCTGCCAAACTCAGTGACTCTCAGGCAGGGAGAGGGGAGGAAGATATGTCTGGTTCTCCTCGGACCAAGTTCAGCAGCTGCCGGTGGAGAAGGAGAAACTAGAGCCGATTCTGCCCCTACCTTCCACCTGGAGTGGCTCCAAGCCCGGGTTGAGCCACCCCGAATGAGACCAAGGGGTGGAGGGAAGTGAAAGCTACATCTACCAATGGAGCTATCAAGACTTGGGCTACYGTTTCTGCTCCTTCCCTCCCCTCTGCCATGTGGCCTCAGAGTCTTTTGAGAGCTGCTGCCACTACCTGGCCAAGAGCACGTGACCATCTGCAGACCTGAGCTAAAGTCAACTCTTTCTCTGCCAAGGTGAAGCTTGCAGAACATTGATCCTCTCTAGGGTGAAGAGAAAGTCACGGTGGGGACATTTCTATTTAGGCCGCATGAAGATACTGAGGTCTGTGAAAAAGATGTTGTGTCTTAAGAGATGAGGAGATGAGAAGATGCTTTAGGCTGAAAATCTTCTGTGAACTGTGGTAACAAACTATAATATGCTAGAATATATCTTTAAACCATGGAAAATATGAACTGGGGAAATTATTGTTCAGATTAGTAGTTTTGAGCAAAGGTATTTGTGATGGACTAAGTGAATATTGATGAAGCAGTGATCCTGTAGTCCCCTGAGGTATTTGAGCAAGTTGCTTGATGTGATAAAGTCCTCTGCACCAGTGTTTTGAGCAGAAGTGAGAGCTATTTCTGCCCCTGAGTGGGATGAAGAACATCCTTTGCACCTGAACTGTTAATTTTTAAAATAACACCTCAGAATGCATAAGGTCCATCACCCAAGTGTAGCTGATGGGAAAAGCTGTGATATGGGAGAACCACAGAGACAGATTTTTTTTCTGGGTGGCTGTCTTCTGTGAGAGCTAAGAGCCACAAGTAGACTGTTTCTTTCCTTGTGGAGAGCTACCATAACCAAAAGAGACTTCTCTATCTCTAAAGAGACTGACGAAAGATTATTTTATAGGGGGTACGGACCTTGGGTTCCGAGTTCTTGCCTTTATACAATGTCTGTGAGAAAGAAAAGAAGCTGGTGGGGAGGTGGAAGTGTTTTGAACGCTTCATTTTGATTCTTTGTGGGTTTTTTCTCTTTTCTTTTAGTGTGTGTAAATAAAACGGTATCTTTTAAGTTTGAGCCTGTTTTGCTTTTTTTGTCTTATCTTAATCTCATAGCAGAAAAACCTTAAAACCACCAAAGACAGTCAAAGTACAGGGGCTTTTGAGCCATATGAACAAATGCAAAAAAGTACTTTGAAAATAAAGGAAAAACCCCACATTGAAGTCATAACAGCCTGATGTGAAACTATAAGAAAAGCACCACATAAAGCTTCAATTCTGTGAGATAATTCTCATCCATCAAGGAAAGACTACCAAATACACCTCAGAAATGTCCACAGGATTTTAAAATATATTAACTATAAGTGTACAGTGTAACGTAAGATTGTGCCAATACAAGTGTGAGAGACTGAAATGTTATGGTTTATGGCTTAAACATTTTTATGAAGAACTTTTGCCTATTATAGCAAACTGTATAACAAAAACTGCATGGAAGACCACTGCACCCTGAAYGGGGTCCCTAGCCTGAGGCCCTCACCTGTGAGCTAAACTGCCTAAGGGACAGAAATAAGAGAAGTCACACTGTTATTCAAAGCATCTGGGAAATGATGGATAAGACTAGAAGAGCACACATCTACAGCACGGATGTCCAGAAGCTTTGGGGTGGAGGCTATAGCCCCAGGTTTATCTGTTGCCAGACTTGCACAGACCCTGACACCAAACAGGGGAGCAGGAGAGGTTTTGGATGTGTGGCATAGCCTCTAGTCACGCCCATCCATTGCTGTGCAGACTTGCCCAACTGCAGGAAAGCCACATCTAGCAGACATCCATGTGAGGGACACCAGAGGGGATGTCATGGCCCATCAAAGGCCCACTCCAAAGGGTCCCCAGACCCTGCATCAGAGAGCATTGCACATGATGCAACAGATCCATAGTCTTGCAGACAACAATGTCAATCCTGTCCCCTTCAGGGGAGGCATCTGGGCATTACCACCTGGCCCGTGATTAATCCATTGGATTCTATACTTTCAGCAGGAAGACCAGAGGGAGGGGAAACACAAGATGTCATTGGAACCCATGGAGGGGTGGTATGTTTCTACTTAATCTGTCTCTGTCAGTGTCCCTGCCCTCCCCTCCCAGCCCCCTTTTCCTGTTTCTTGCTTTCTTTTCTTTCTCTTTACCTCTTTTACTATTAAGTAAAATATATACATTTTTTGGTATCCACATCTAACCTTGTTTGTGTTTTAATCTCGTTTTTGGAACATTCAAACCCAAGTATATTCAGATTTATTTACAGAGAGTTCACTTTGCTCCTCTATGATTAGACCAGATCACAACAAGGAAAGTTTAAATTCATAATGAAGGAAATACAAAAGGAAAATAATAGAAAAAATTACTGTCAATTCAAAATCTGCTTGTACCACATATGACTGCAAGCAAGACCATGGCTTGCTAGTGTTAACATTGGTTGCCYTCCTCAATACAATTTTCATGTTTGTTTTCTAGCCCCACAATATTTAGGATTAAGTAATTTCTACTTATTATCCCATAATTATTAACTGCCGTAAAGGAAGATTCTCATGTAAAAGATACTTCTTTTCTCCAGAAGACTAAAGCTATACCATACTCAGAAACTGTAGCTGTCTCAGAAATAGTTAAAAACCCCCAATCCTAGTTCCCTGAAAACAGTGGCAGACAGTGTTTCCAAAAGAGCACTCAAAAGCAGGTAAATAAACTACTATTTTGGAGGAAGAAGTTCCGTAAGTTCCCTGGGAAAGACTATTATTTATCTTTCTGCTTATTGCATGTGATGTTTTTAATTAATAATAATGCTGGGAAAAAGACTGAGGTGTCTTCAATTTTATTATTCAAATATAACCCAGGAGCATGACAGTTAATTTATTTAGATCTTGATCCTCCTAAGAGAACTAGGCATATCTTATGGTTCTTGATTATGCTATTACTTTCTCAGCTGTGAAGTAAGAGACGCTGAGAAGCGAAGTCTTCAACAGATTTAATATCAGTTACGGTAATTGGCACTACTCTACCCTTCTCTATCATTCTGTGCTGCTGAAGATAAGGTTGAGATGCTTTGTAAAAAAACAAATATATATAATTCTTGGTGTTTCTCCTTATTGCTTCTGAACACCTAAGCCTCTTAACACTTAGTGCTTAAGCTTATGCAAAACAATAAGAACAAGATATCTAAGTTGTAGTTGGAACAGCAACCAGTATCATAGCACTGAAGAGATTCAGCTGATTTCCATTTGATGTTTTAAGTCACTAATGGCATGAGTCAGCATAAAATTCACTCAGATCGCTCAAAACTGTGGGTCTGGTTTACACTGTCAACAGCACATACTTCTATTCTCAAACTTACAAAAATAGTATCCAGATATTGCCTCTATTTCTAATTATCTTTTGAGGTGATGCCTAATTTTTTTGTCTTTTTTCTTTTACATGATCTCTGTATTCTTCACACATATATTTGGAGTTCTGTAGCCTATTATTGCATTTGTAGTTATTTTTCCCAGYACTTTTCCCTGCCCTAATTGGAAAAGACAAAACACATTCCAAGACCCCTATGCGATCTTGGTTGTCCTTAGAAACCAAGCTTGAGAAACAGCTCTTTGAGACACATTTTCATCAACAAGGTTCAGTCCTGTCTGAAGGAGAAGGACTTATGAGCTTGAACTGGGGGGGAATTGCATCACCACTTGTGCTCCTAGTTGGCGATTTTTGTCAATTACGCTAACTTACTAAATTTATAAAACTGTATGCAACCCTGGGGCTTTTGTGGACATTTTCCATATTTGCCCCTGGAAGTCTCCAATAAAGACCAGCTTTTATACTACCTCCTATACTAATACTATCTCAGAAGCATGTTGTTTCATTTATGAGTTAAGGTATAAAAGGTGCAGAAAAAAAGCACATAAAATTCAGTTACGAGTAGAAAACTGCTCCCCTGTCTGGCATTTTCCTACTTCTACATAAACCATGAGAAGATCTATTATACAAAAGTCAATTTCAGCATTATCCTTCTCAAGCCCCATTGTTTAGAATGCTCAGAATTTTACTCCCACAACATACACGTTTTAATATAGTACCTGACTAGATCATCATTTGCAGTTTGGTAGCAAAACATAAAAAAACTTTAAACAAAATCTGTTCTTCTCTAATAAACTTACAGAATATGTTGCCACTGAAAAACCATATATTTACATTTAAGTCTACCCTCTAAAACCAATACCAATTTAATGTGAAATAATAAACCTCTTCAGCTACTCAAGGCAGGAGCTGAATTGAAGACTGTTTAAATGATTCAAGATCTTATCTTTCATACAGGAGTCCAGGACAATCTCAAAAACTTACCTGTATGAGTTTCTTTGTTTTTTGGTACATCACTTTGCTTTTTCCAGTACTGGGTCCAGCTGAAATGAAGTGAAGGTACTTGATCCCCCTTTAGCAGAAACTTTCTTCCACTGAACGTGAGAGACTCAGACAACCGATGTCTCATTTCACTGGTCAAGTTTTCATCATTTTTGTGAGCAACTAGTTCTTTCTTCCTTTCATTTTTATCTTTTGGAGTATATGCAATAGAAGACCTCTTACCTACTTTTGTATTTTTACTATTGTGAGAATCGTGCCTTTTCTGACACTCCTTTTCTATTGGAGGTTTATTCCACACAGGCTTCCGGGAATATCTTTTGTTTACATTATTGTAGCCTTTTTGCTCATCCCCACTTCCAAAAGGTGCATCACAGAATGCCTTTCCAACAGATGATTCTGAAGAGTCAGACTGTGCCAAATCCAAAGACGGAAAATTTTCAAACAGCTCTACTTTCTGTTTAGAACTCACCCGCTTTTCACGGTCATGTACCTGCTTTCCCTTTTCCCTGAAACCTCTCCCAGATGTATGCATCAGATGCATTTTCTTTGGTTTTGCCCCTCTACTATCTGCATTAGGTACCTCCCTATCACTCTCAGAGGAGAAAAAATCGCTGTATCCTCTAGGAGGTGCTCTTCTACCAGGTACTAACGCAGCATCTGAAATTCCTGGAGCTGCAGCAGCATCAGTAGTACTTTGCCTTATTTTATTTCTAGCACAGGTGCTATCATTTCTTAATCTGTGGAATCTCTGGCTTTGCAAGCTGCGATTCTTCAAACTTTTACTGGTTCCAAAATATTGATGGGCGTCTTCAGAATCCCCATACTGACTTTCTGGATTACAAAAGCCATGATGCTTTGTGGAAGAGCTTTCATAATCTGTCCCTCTTTCAGAAGATAGACTAGGAATTGGTATATTACTTCTATTCTGATTACTGTTAGAGTCTTTCCTATCTTTATTTACCCAGTTTATATCTGTAGGTTGTCTTTCTCCAGGAATGGAATCAGCAGCATCAGGACTGAAATTCAATGTAACTGAAAAATAAAAAAAAAATAAATAAAAATTCATAAAACTTAAACAGTAAATCCTTTTTTTCAACCAAATTACCATGCATGCAATGGTCCAAAAGTTCAGTCAATCCCACACTTAACAGAACAACTGCAAACAAGTGTCCGGAAACTAGAACTGAATCATACAGTGTTTTGTAGAAGCCTTCTTGTCTTGTCATATTTATAGGACTGTGATGACCCAGAGTTAAAAATACCAAAATAAAAGGTGAAGAAAAACTTTTGAAGCAGTACAAGATTCACAAGTGTGATAATCAGTGTTTAGTATATACAGCTTTTCCTAGGAAAAATTTAAAGGACCTGAAAAAAAGGGGTCCTTTAAATACGTCTACATCTGGGATTTGAATATTATACAAAACTTTGAATATAAATTAAAAGTAGCAAATATTTGCATCAACTCTGATTATACTGCTCTACAAACAGACATATTAAATGGCACAAGGCAGCTGTGTAAAATTATTTTTCTAAGGCCATCAACAGGAACCATGCTCCTACTTGAGTTAGTTTTAAGTTCGGTGTTCACTAATTTTCGATTTCCCGGCCAACGCACTAATTAATGAGGTGGTTTCATGGTTTTTCTGCTGTGAGATAGGATTAAAAGAAAAGCAAAGCAGGCTCAAACTTAAAAGACATAAAGAGAGTTTATTCACACAAACTAAAAGGAAACAATGAGGGAAAGAAAAACAATAAAGAATCAAAATGAGACTTCTAAAACACTTTCCCCCTCTGCCACCAGCTTCTTTTCTTCTTTACAGACATTCATAAAGGCAAGAACTCAGAACTTAAGGTCTGTACTTCTTATGGAATAATATTTTATCAATCTCTCTAGAGAGAGAGGTTTCTTCTGATTATGGTAACTCCCCACAGGGACAGAAACAGTCCACACGTGGTTTGTAGCTCTTACAGAAGACAGCCGCCCAGAAACAAAAATTCTGTCTCTGTGATTCTCTCATAAAGTGCAGTTTTTCCTATCAGCTGCACTTGGGTGATGGACTCTGTATTTTGGGGTGTTATTTTTAAAATTAACAGTTCAGGTGCAAAGGATACTCTTCATCCCATTCTAGGGCAGAAACACCTCTCACTTTTACTCAAAGCACTGGCGCAGAGGACTTATATCACATCAAGCATCTTACTCAGATGCCTGAGGGGACTACAGGGTCATTGACCACATCAATATTCACTTAGTCCATTACAAATACCTTTCCTCAAAAATTGCCAATCTGAACAATTATTTCCCCAGTTCATATTTTCCATGGTTTAAAGATATATTCTAGCATAGTTTGTTACCACAATTCACAAAAGATTTTCAGCCTAAAGGCACCTTCTCATCTCCCCATCCCTTAAGACACAACGCCTCTTTTACAGACTTCAGTAGCTTCATGTAGCCTCAATAGAAATGATTCTACTATGATATCTTCCTCACTCCCTAGAAGGATCAGTGCTCTGCAAGCTTCACCTTGGCAAGGACAGAGTTAACTGCAGCTCGGGGGCCATGGACGGCCATGTGTTCTTGGCCTGGCAATGGCGGCAGCTCTCTAAAGACTCCAGGGCCACATGGTGGAGGGGGCAGGGGGAAGAAACAGGAATGGCAGCTGAAGTCGCGATGGCTCCCATGGTGGTGGATGTAGCTTTCGCCCCCTAAACCCCTCGGTCTCATTCGGAGTAGGCTCAGCTCGGGCTCAGAGCCGCTCCAGGCAGAAGGCAGTGGAGGAGGGAATCAGCTGTAGCCTCTCCACGAACAGCGGCCAACTCAGTCTGAGCAGAGCTGGAGCACGCACCTCTGCCTCCCTCTCTGCCCAGGAGTCACTGAGCTTAGCAGATGCTCTAATCTAGGCCAGGGGCCCGGCAGAGCCCGGCGAGGCTCGGCGGGGCCCGGTGGAGCCCCAGCTCCCCCCCAGCCGGGAGGGAGCTGGAGCTGCCCGTCACCTCTCCTGAGGCGAGCTGTAGAAAGAGGGGAGTTCCCAAAATCCCCAGCTTTTATAGATGTGCTCATTCACGAAAACTAACTCACTTTTCACTGGCTGAACCATGTGTCAATCTAAGGTCGTTGCAGATAACTTTCCTTTTTTTTTTCCAACTAAAAGTTATCTAAACCATAATGATACTTCAGAGGTCTTCTGTAATTTCTATGTCTCTAAACAAAAGAAATCCTATGTTGCTCAATTTCCTGTATCATGGTGCCAACAGTGCCTGCCTGCAACAGAAATAAGGTGAATATCAGGGATAGTTTAATCAGCTGTGGCAGATCGGTTAAATCTTACACAGTAATGTAAAAAAACAGCAGTTTATAAAATCTCATGGAGGTAGTACACATTTTACAATTCAAAAAAATAATCAAGCGCTTAGGCCATGACTTAGTCCAAGAGACACTCCAAAAAGCTAGTGCAATCTAGATTCCTGAACTACTTACTATTTTTTCAATAAAGATTGTGGAAATTAACATTTTGAAGGGAAAAATAAACCAGAACATTTCAAGGCACTAACATACTTTTTTTTTCAGTGAATTTAATTTGCTTTCAAATGAAAGAGGTTTTTTTTAAACCTCTAGGAATGGCCATAGTGGCAATGTTAAAGTTGGCAGCCAAAGGAAAAATGTAACATACAACTTTGTGGAAGTGAAGCTTTAACCTTAATAAAAATTAATAATTTAAAATTACATTTTAGGATGTTTTAACCACATAGCATAATTCATACTTTCTAAAGAGCAGTTGAAATTATTTTGGAGTTTTTTCTCTTTGCAAAAWCTATGTATTATTTATATATTATATATGATTTAATATCTATATTTACTATATCCATATATATAAACATTATGTTACATTACAAGACAGCATATGTTAATACAGTATATAACATTATTATATGCCACTCTATACAGTATTACATGTGATAAATAAACTAGACACAAATGGCAGATACAAATAGTTTGGGGTTTTTTAAGCTGAAATACTAATCTAATTTTGAAAGAACAGAATGAGCTTCAAAACAGCTCAAGACACAGTTAAGAATCAATCTTAACTCAGACAAAAAAGAAGTAGAGATGCAGGTGCTGATCTCTTCTTCCTGGTACACAGTGCCAAGCACATGTGGGAATGATTCAAAGCTGTGACCCCCAAGGGGGTGGGGGGAGAGGCAGGGAGGTGTTCAGACTCAACATGAGGGGACACTTCTTTGTCGAAGGTGTGGTCAAAATCTTTAACACCCTTCCAGAAGGCTGGTCAATATTCCATGTCTGCCAGTGTCCAAGAGGCAATTGGACAACTTAATATCCTTCAACTTTTGGTCAGCCCTAAAGTGGTCAGGTCTGGATTCAATGACCATTGTAGGTCCCTTCCAGTTGGACTATTCTATCATCAGGACTGCAGACCCTAGTAGGTACCAACATTAGGCTTATAAATATGAAAGAATCTAGACCACAACCATCTTCCCTAGAAACATTCTATTTTTCACAGCATATGTATCCTGCGCAAAGAACTGCAAATGTTGTTTAAAAGTTATCCGTTTTACTTTCTATAGCTACGCTTACTTCCAGTTTTCCCAGTTTATTTTCTACCACTAATAAAGAGCAATACAATCCTAAACTATGGGTTTTTTACATTATAATGTTAACAGCAGTCATTCAGTATAGACTACTTAAATTTTACATATTTTGATTTGAAAACAGGATGCAATCCTATAATTACAGGATGCAATCCTATAATTACATGCAAATCTTATTTGAAACAACCAATTTTATATGCTGTTTGAAGTTTTCTTTGGTATACTCTAAAATTTAAAGTCTGATGGATAGCTAAAGTTTAATAAAAACAGGTTTTTCAAAACTCACACAGCTTGCCTCTAAAAAGCATAATCTGTTTTTAAAGACCTCTGATTTTTTTGGTTATGAGAATGCGGTGTGTAAAATGAACGAATGAAGGAATTACAATCAGATTGACCTTTGGGCATGGCCTCCAAGAAGTCTAACCAGGATTTGAAATGTAACTGTGGAACTAATGTTTTGAAAGCACTTTTCAAATAATCTATTAAGTCTGCAGAAAAAAAAAAGAAACTGGGATTCAGATATTTAAAAGCACCTCCAAAATATGAATAATTCATTATCACTTTTTACATCAGYAAGATTCCTATTCTTGCTGTCAGCTTCTACATAATGAAGAAAACTCCAGAGTGGTAAATTCTACTAAAACTGATTTCTGTCTGCCAAGACAAATAAAACAAATTATTTATTAAAAAATAAACATGCAAGTGTAATAATAAGTGACTAACACTGGCTGAAATAGTCTCTGACATGCTTACACGTACATACACAAAATTTCAAAGTAAAAGCGATGCCCCAAACCTAAAGTCCAGCCTGTATTTCTACRAAATAAACACAGAATGTCATAGTACCCTTAGAAAAAACATCTATATTGTCTCACCTCTGAGCCTGAGAACATCATGGAACAGATCCTCCTAGAAGTTAAGCTAAGGCACACAGAGGACAGGAGGTGATTTGGGATAGCCAGCACAGATTCACCAAGGACAAGTCCCACCTGAGCAACCCAGTGGCTCTCTATGATGGAGTGACTGCATTAGTGGCCAAGGGAAGGGCTACAGATATTGTCCGGACTTCTGTGAAGACTTCGCTATGATCTTCCACAACATCCTGCATTCTCAATCAGAGAGATGGGTGGATTATTAGGTGGCAAAGAAATTGGCTGGAAAGTCACGTCCAGAGAGCAGTGGTCAATGGCTAGTCCTGATGGACATCAGTGAGAAGTGGTGCCCCTCAGGGATCTGTATTGCAACCATCATTGTTTAATATCTTCATTAATTACATAGTCATAGAGATACACTATACCCTCAGCAAATTTGCAGATGCCACCAAGCTGCCATCCTGAGGGACTTGGACAAGCTCAAGAAGTGGGCCCACAGGAATCTCATGAGGGTTCAACAAGACCAAGGGCAAAGTGCTGCACCTGGGTCAGGGCAACCCCCAGTATCAATAAAGGCTGGGGGATGAACAGATCAAGAATGCTCCTGCTGAGAAGGACTTTGTGGCAGACATGGCCCAACAACATGTGTTCACAGCTCAGAAGACCAAGTGCATCCTTGGCTGCATCAAAACAAGTGTGGCCAGCAGGGCAAACGAGTTGATTCATTCCCTCTACTCTGCTCTGAGTACTCTGCACCTGCAGTGCTGCATCCAGATATGGGGTCCCCAGCACATAAAGGAGTCAACTTGTTGAATTGAAGCAAGTGTGGAGGAGGCCACCAAGGTGGCTGGAAGGATGCAGCATATCTCCTGTGAGGAAAGGCTAAGAGAATTGGATTTGCTCAACCTGGAGAAGAGGCTGCAAGGTGACCTAACTGCAACTTCCAAGTGCCTGAAGGAAGCCCACAAGAAAAATGGACAGAGACTTTTTACAAAGGCATGTGTGACAGGAAAAGGGGGTCTGTCTTCAAACTAGGAGAAGAGAAATTTAGGTTAGATATAAAGAAGAAAATCTTTACTGTGACAGTGGTAAGGCACTGGAACGGGTTGCCCAAAGCAGGGGTCCCATCCCTGGAAGTGTTCAAGGCCACACTGGATGGGGCTCTAAATAAGCAGGTCTAGTGGAAGATGTCTGTGCCCATCACAGGGGGCATTGAGACTAGTTGACTTTTAAGGTCCCTTCTAGCCCAAGCCATGTCACACTGAATTTTTAAGCCTTCTGATAAGTTGTAGCTTGGAGTCAGTTTTCCCATGGTTTTTCATGTAAATAACAGGTGTTGTTTCCTAACTAGCATAGATGTTTACATTCTTCTTAGTGGGATAGATTTCCTTGACAAGCATGTGTATTAGCCAGTGTGTGTGTAGAGGTGGGAATTTTCTCACCCAGTTAGAACCTTTTCCCTTTCCTGTATATAATAACCTTGATTTTAATAAATATTCTCTTTCTTTTCTTTCCCCTCGTGATTGCTGTGTCTTGCCGTTTTTTCATGTAGCAGTGCGACAAAGCCAACCTATGATTTTAACATCCCTAGGAACTTTGGTTTGAATTAGAATGAAGCATATGAAAGCCATATGGTTTCATGCCTGTTCTGACATAACATTAAAGCCCTGCAGCATTACTGTTGACAGAACCAGAATGCCCTGGCATAGAGATAGTCCTTGTCAACTATCTTTAAGAAAAATAATTTGATAAGGACACATTTAAAAATATGAAGAAAATGAATAAGTATTCATTTTATTAAGTACAAGCTCATCTTCATAAGCAGAGTTTATACTTGGGAACAATATAGCAAATAGCTTAGGTCCTTTTTTTATGAGTACATTAAGGATGACATTTGAAGTTGTCACTTAAAGACATCATGCCTAATCAGCATATTTTAGAACAGTTTCACAGTTCCAGAAAGCTATATTCAATTACATTTTTAAGAATCATTAAATAAGGTATTTTAATTAGTATGAAGTTGATAATTAGAAACAAATTAAGAGAGAAAAAATATTGACAAAGTTTATCAGAAAAAATATAAGAGAGTCCACAGAACAGGGACTTAGGCATCAGAGTTAGTGCTCTTAGGCACCAGTTAGTATTTCTTTATTCTTAAATTAATTCAGCTTTATCTCCCAGACAAGAACTAACTTCCTTCTGAAGTTTCCTGTCAATACAAAACTAGAATGAAACAAACAATACTGATTATTACCATTCTTTCTGAATGGACTTCAGACATCTTTTAACTGATTGCTTTTAATGAGATACCCATAAATCCAGCCAAAAATAGTGCCTTGCACTGTGTACAAAAGTAGTTTCTTCAGTACTGTGTGTTTGGCTCCATAATGTAAAAAGGAGATAAAAATATTAGGTGCCCAAAGAAGGACAACAAAGCTGGTAAAAGACTAAATGACATGAGGAGTAGCTGAAAATACTAGCTTTGTTGAACTTGGAGGAGACTGAGGGGTGGCCTTATTGCTGCCTACAGCTTTCTCACAGGAAGAAGTAGAGAGGCAGTTGCTGGTATCTTCTTGCCAGCGTCCAGTGATAGGGCACAAAGGAAAGCTTAAAACTTGGTCGCAGAGAGGTCAGATTGGATGGTATCAGGAAAAACTTGAATTAAAGGGTGGTCAAGTACTGGAAAAAGCTTTACAAGAACATGGTCAGGACCCCGAGCTTTTCAGTATTCAAGAACTGTTTTTACAATGCACTTAAACATCTGATTTAATTTTTAGATTGCCCTGTGTGATTGTCAAGCATTCAACTCAATGACTCTTTTGAGTCCCTTTCCACTCAGAACATTCTATGAATGGATGTTCTATTTATATGCTGTCTCTCACCTATAAGACAAAGCTAATTTGAGGACTGATGTCTTTAAAGCAATTCAAATAACCTATTATTTCACCTAAAGATAGATGACAGTAGAATGTGCACACCACAATCTATTTGTGTCAGCATTTTGTATATCCAGACAAGAGATTCAGTCAGTGCAAGTTAAATGGAAGACACTCCCCGCAGCTCTTAAAATTCCTGTATTAAACAGTACAACAACCCAAAAATCAAAATAAAAAACCCCACAAGCAAACAAACAAAAATAAACAAACAAGAAAGGAATGGTGCATTATGGAAATCTGAAGTTTTCCCCAGAGCACTGGAAGCTTTAAACCAGATTACCAAGTTTATATTTTCTGTCTTCTCTGATCAGTTAACAAATTCATCTACAACATAATTTTCAAGATGACACAGATTTACAAGACGTTGAATTTCTTCCTAAACAGGAGTTACATTGTTTCAGGCTTAATGACTCCTGCAGTGCAACCCATTTCCCCACAGAACAATCTGCATGCCCAAAACATATGGTTTATTTCAACTGTATTAGGTCATGCCTTAAAAGACATGCTCCCTTCCTACAACTCTTGCCGCAAACTATTAGAGAATAACATGCAAAATCAGCCTAACCATAAAATTACAGAATGGCTCATTTTGAGACTTCTATAGATCATCTAGGCCAAAAATCCTGCCCAGAAAGGGTCTGTTGCCCATAACTGTGACCAGGTGGATTTTGAGTATCTCCAAGGACAGAGAGGCCATGACCTTTCTGAGCAACCTGTTTCAGTGTTATTGCCATTCTCACAGTAAGAAGGCTTTTCCTTGTGTTCAGCTGGAATTTTTTATGTTTTGTACCTGTGGCCTCTAGTTCATTAATTTAATGCCACTAAGAATAACCTGGTTCCATATTCTTTATTCTCACCTTTCAGTATTTGCACACAGCACTAAGATCAATCTGAGACTTCTTAAGACTAAACAGCTCCAGCTCTCCTCATGTGAGGGATGCTCCAATTACTTAATCATCTTCATGGCCCTTTGCTGGACTCAGTCTGGTACGTACATGTCTTGCTTGTACACATGGGGCCCAGAACTGGCCACAGTGCTCCAGGGTTTGCCTCACCTCACTTTTTTGCAAAGATATTTTCCAGCTAGTTAGACCCCTGTGTAACACACGGTGTGGTGTTATTGTCTTTTTATGCTATTGTCCAGTTTCACATCCAATTCAGTGCATCCACACTTCAAATGGAACTTTAATGTTTTAGCCAGCCCATTTCAAGATGACATGGGAGACAATTTGAAAGTAGGATTTCATCATAAGTAGTTTCATCATCCTAACAAAAGGACTTACTACAGAATGGATTTTGCATATGGAAAGTAAATATATTTTCAGTTTTCACTTTCCATTTCCCCCTTACAGTGGGCTACTCAATGCTTTATAGCAATTCCCTGATTATCTTCAACTTAATGATGCATTGTACCATGTATAACAGCCAGATGTAGCTGTGATGGCAAAAAACCAAAACTATATTCAACAGCAATTACAGCAACTGATGGGAAAAAATCCATTAACAGTTATTAAATACAATCCACTTGTCCCTTCAAAGTGCACAGGGACCCAGAAAGATGCATCAATGTATACAATTACTATACAATTGCCTTGCTGTTTCTATTTTTCCTCTTTGTCTTTTATAAACATTTCCTAGGTCTCAATAATTCTTCACTATTGACAAAATATCCTGGATGGGCAGCACATCCGCAATAACCCAAAACTGTCACTCTTTGATCCCCTGTTCTATTCTGAGAGCACAAACACCATTCAATTTTAAGCTTTCAAAATCAGACACTTTTGAAAGTGTCTCCTTTCATGGAGTTGCAGTGCAAAACCCAGTTTCCATTCTAATACTGCACACATACAACTCGATAATTACCTATGAGGGGCTTTTTTGAGAGCACAGTATTACCACAGAAAATACAACAACTTCAGAACCTAATCCCATGTAACAGTATTTGTATTATTTGAAGTATTATAAGGCAAGTGTAGAAATGGTGCCCCATCCAGACTAACCTACTGCTTTACAGTAAAGAGTCCAGTTTACCTAGGACTCTTTATTCCAATACATACATACTATACAAAAGCTATCACAATCAGACTTGACCTGTAGCCTGACAGCATGAAAGATAAAGAAGAAGAAATTTGACTGCACCAGTTTTACTTAGCCTCATGTCTCTCCTCTCTGTACCATGTCCCAGGCCATTTCACTTCTGTCAAGGCAGTCTGTGGACCCATTCTCATACCACCAAAAAATTAACTCAAATAACTTCTCCATCATGACAGCCAGGCTGCCAAGAACAGGGAATGCTATTAAGGACATTGGCTGTTGATAATCTTAATCTGAATTAACATCAGGATGCTGCAAAAGTAGAGAATGATACTTTCTTCTTCATCCAAAACACAAAAGTCCAGGATTCTCCATGACAGAAATCCAACAACTCCAYGAACAATTAAATTAGTCATCTCATCAACTGACCTCAATGTGACATTGATTACTGGAGAAGATCTACCCGGATTACAATAAAATTAAGCAATGATGAAAAAACTAAGTATCATTAATTACTCTCAGCAACAGTGTTATTTCTAGATACACGCTGGTGAAAAAATTATATAAGGGGTCTTCTATTGTTAAGTACTCTGAACACAGGACGAATAATTAAATGCAAGGCTGAAATATCGATCTTGAAATGTTACCTTCCCACTCCTCAGCAACCACAACTAATAAAACTTAAATTAATCTGAACCTGCATCATACAAGTAAGCAGGGCAAAACAAAAGTGTTTTCTTCCACATTGCCCTCAATCCCTGCCCAGGCCGTGTCCCTAAGACGCTCTCCATCCGTGAGCCCCTGCCCAGATCCCTCTGAGCAGGTAGCACCTGCTCTAAGCAGTAACCTCTTACGTGTCCAAGACTTACACTCAGAGATCCCTCTGAGACGTCTCAAAAAGCGGCGATTTTACAGCAGTTCGTGGGCCTGAGACGCTGTCATTGTCACTGCTCTGTGCGGGCAGCCTGAAAGCTGGGTTTCAAGGGCATGGGTGGACAGAGAGCAGACAGGTTTTCCAGTAGCCAAGCTTTTCTTTATGTATTTTCTCTGGCGTTAGCAGAAAAACATTACATTCGTTTGTCAAAAACCAAGAGCAAGCACGCTCCTCCCCGGGCAAAGTTCTGCCTACCGGGCCCTGCGGCACATGCGAGCCCGGCCATTTTGGGCACCACAGGCGCCGCCAAGTCGCGGCGGGCAGGGGCGGGGCAGCCGCAACAGGTGGGTGCCGCAGCCCGCACCCTTCGACAAGACAGTGTTCAGCGGTGAACGCCTCGGCGCGACTTTCTGCCCACTAGTATCGCTGGGGAGTAATGACTACTCCTCCCCTTCACTGCAGCCCATCCCATCCTGCAGTCCACCTCCGCAGTCCTCCTTCCCCAGCGTGGCAGTCACGCTCACCTGAGCCGGGTCGCGCCTCCGCCATTCCGGCACCAGCACCGGCACCGGCCCTTCCCCGCAGTCCGGCGTCCCAGCTGCTGCGCACGCGCACGGCTCGCGCACGCGCTACCAATTGAGACGTCTCTCGCTCTCTCTCTCTCTCCTCGCGCAGGCGCACCGCAGCGGCGAGCGGACGCGCAGAACGGAGCACGAGGTGAGAGGGGCGGAGCCGGGGGCGGGCGACACCGAAGGTGCGAGTCCTTCAGCACTGCCTAGGCGGTGGGTTGTGCAGCGCTGCGTCTGCTGTAGCGCTGTGTGGAAATAGGAAGCCTTGTTTGATACCACAAAGGAGGAAGAAAGGAAGACTAACAGCGAGAAAGAAATGCTAGCTCTGGCAATAAATTGGCCTTATGTTTGGCAATCGGCTTGGCTCTAGCATTTCAGAGCCCGGCTGAGCGGGCCAAGAGCAGGAGGGTGGATACAGGACAGCTCGGCCCTCTGTCTCAATGTGTAAAAGAGATGCTTTCTTTAGGCGCAAGATGGAAAGCAGGGACGTGTTACCAGGCTATCTTGAGGGAGATAGCAGAGACATAAAAAAGTCCACACAAGGATTCCCATACTAGAGCTCATGCTGCAAACAAATCTTGTGTTCCAGCTACAAATACTCCATAGAATTGCATGATTCATGATACTGTGGGTTTCAGCACCAGTGTTTAACCATTTTATTATTCACACCTTCCTGCAGAGGTTTGCAGCGCCATGGTTACAGAACATCTGCTGAACAGCTCAGAGGTCTTACAGAGCTGCTGATTTTTACAGAGACTGCAGAGAAAGTTTATAGTTCTGTAACATCAGCAGCTCTGAAGAATGTCACCTCAGGAATGCTGCTGCACACAGCCTGCCTGCATTTTGACCTCCACACCCCACCCTCCTAGTGAAATTCTCYGTTCAAATTCCACTTGCTGCACATTGCTAATGTTCAGAGTAGGCAAAGGTCATGGCTTCAAAGTCCTTAAAGAACTTGTGGGTTATTGCAGAAACACTAGCTACTGAAATGCCCCCCAGACTCCTGCCGTTGCTATAAAGGAAGCTTGCAAACCRGTATGACAACAGCTTTATGAAGATGCTACATGATTTGCCATGCATTTTGAGTGCATTTGACATGCTTTGCTGTATGTAAACATGGTGGTCATCTAAGGTTGCAAAGAAAAGTATGTGTCAGTAGCATCCTTTCAGAGATGGTGTCTGGTTTTCCTGCTGCTGTCAAGAAACTTGCATTAGTCCTCTAGTTCCCATAGATTTCTCTGTCACCACTGTAAAGATGTCGCCATAATAGTCGCATAGAACTTCTACAAAATTTCAACACTGCTTTTCATGAATACCACAGCACTACCTCTTCAGTATGCACACTTTTTTTTTGTTATCACCAGGAAGGAAACCAGTCACTGCCTAGAAAGCACTAAGGAGATTTTCCTGTACGTTCTGCTGCACAATTGCTAATGGTTAGGTCTGCACAGGTTTTCCTTTGTTTCCCCTTTTCCCTTTTTATCTAACCAGTCCTGCCTTTTTTTTTTTTTTCCCTGTCTTAAACTGGCATTGGGTCAATTCCAACTATTCCTGATAGCATAACTTAACTGCCTTGCATTTCTCTACAGGCATCTGCTTTTATTTTCTTTTTCAGTTTGGCCAAAATAGCCTTTTTATCTTTTCCTCMTAATTTCTTCTTTTCACTTCAGGGATAGTGGAAAGGATCTCCCCACTCTATAATACACCCTATCTTAAAACATATCTTTTGTTTCTACTGTCTGTCATGCTTGGATATTTATCTTTGATCCTTTTGCCATTTATCACTCATTTCTTTGCTCAGTGGTTTGCTTCTTTTCATCTGAACAGTATGATTGTCAGGATGTAGCAGGGACAGACTGCTCCAGTCTGGAATGTGGAAGATAGAGCTGGGAGCTAAAAGCCAGCAAATTCAATATGTGAACAAGAGCAAAGCAGGTTTACCTGCAAGTCCAGGCAACAGGTCAGGTTGCCATGCAAGCCTGTACTGACAGGGCAGCTCAAGATAAAAATCAAGACAGTGAATAAAAGTCAGAGAGGTTAGGCACAAGCATACCTGCAACATAGTTCAAGCAGAAAGAAAGAGAGCAGGTGTTTTAAAGCAGTGAGGAAAAGAACAAGGGGCAGGCACCCTTTAAAGTTGGTGTGAGCTCATCCAGACAAACACCCAGGATGTCAGGGGAAGGGACATGGGACAGATGTACTCGGGGCTCCTACAGTCATCTCTCCTATATGCAGCAGGGATGACAGTAATCATCCTTGCCTTTCAAGGGAGAGGGAAAGATGAAGCAGAGAAGCAGAAGGAGCAGAACCCTAGCCTAGGTCTGTCAGCATGTATGCCAAGGAGGACAAATCTCTAATAGAAACACATTCACTTCTGAATTGTCATCACGGTATAGTAATTTCAAAAAACCTGTCAGCCATGCTGGGGTTGGTGACTGCTCAGGACACGCCTTCACATGAAGATGGCAAGGTTGTCATGATGTGGAGATTCTGGTGAGGAAGATGAAATTGGACTACAGCCAATAAGCAACAATAAGTCTGAATGTTCAACATGAGTTTCCTGCGCACACACAATATCTTTTTGTGCAAAGTATTTCCTGGGGTTCCTGATTTTTAAGGAGGCTGTTCCTAGGTATATCCAAGTGCCATTGGAGTTATGATCCCTGCAGCTAGAAGCAGAAGTTTAATACAGTACTGTGTACACCTCCAGAAGGCAAGGGAGGAGTTATAAAGTGCTGCAGGCACAGTCAATTGCAGCACACAGTGATGCTCTCTCCCTTTAGTTCTTTCCTTCCTTACATAAAGCCCTTATGGACAAGGAAAAAAAAAAACATCCAATATGTGTCTGTTGCTGGGGACAGCTTTTTAGAAGCATCCTTCCAAAAGCTAAATATGGGCATAAAATTGAAATAGAATCCAAACTCGTGACAGATAAAAAGTAAACCACACTATAAGACAGTCTAAAATAATTTGAGGAACAACTTGCATAAGGAATAAAATCTAATAATAAATCCCCTTTCAAACACTTCAGGCCCTGGCTGTCTGCCCAATAAACTGCAGTACCAGGAAAATTGAAAGAAATTTAAAAGAGCATACAAAGAAAATAACAGAAAATCTAAATTAATTCTTTACATTTGTGTTCACTGCAGCAGTGCTGGAAGAAAGATTCCCAAGCCAGCTCTTCTTATTTATGGGGAGACTCACTAGGGGTTATGTCTTGAGAGATTCCATATGCAACATCTAAGTTATGGAACATATAGGCAAAATTAATAATAACAAATCACAAGGACCAGACAGTGTATAACCAGCAATTCTAAAAGAATTTGAGAGTGAACTACAAACTGTCCTGAAAAACCTCTAGTACAAAAGTGATTTATCAGCAAAAGGCTGACTTTTGAAAGCTGATTTTAAAAGAATGCCATAAGAAATCCAGCAAAGTATAGTCCTGATGTCCATAGCAGGCAATTCAGTGGAAACTGTAAAATAGATTAGAATTGGTGAGCATATGCATAAATATGTTGTAATAGGAATGAGTCATAATGGCTTTTTTTAAAAAGAGAAGAACTGCCTCACAATYTCATAATCCTACTGAAATACTTATTAGTCCCTCAAGGCTAAGGAACATAGATCCTGGAATACTGACCATGGATTTCTGGAAGGAATTTGGAGAGATCAGTCATCAAAAGCTCTTAGAAGTTACTCTGCCAAGAAATAAATAATTGCAGGGGTAAATAACTGAATGAAAGATAGGAAATAAGACAGTCAATAGTCCTTTTTCGGAGTAAAAGGAGGTAATCAATAGAGTCCCACAAGGAAGTGGAACCTGATCTGTGCAACATATTTTTTGAGGATCCAGAAATGGCACTGCCGACAGTGCAGTGTTGTTTAGGGAAATATAAACGGTGGCAGGCTGAGAAGAACTGCAAGCAGAAGAATCTTTGAGTACTGGGTATATGGGCAAAAAGATGGAATTTAGGGAAGCTCATTGTAAAGCAGGACATGTGGGAAGAAACCATCCCACCTTCACATTCAAAAGGAAGAGCCCTGAGCTGTTGCAAGACAGGTAGTTGTATGACTTGTTGTATGTCTTATCTATGCTCAGTGTGAAAAAAAAGCAAATCAAATTACTAAACTTTGCTAAGAAAGGAGTAAAGAATAAGTAGAGATAACACCAAGACAGTGTATAAATTGATAATTATTGTACACAAACCTGAGTCCTCCTTCTCAGAGGAAAAAGGAATGGGGAAAGGACTTTGAGAGGTGACACAGAATTAAAGATCATTTAGAGTCCTCGCCAGGAAGCAGTGACAGAGAATAAAATATAAAAATAAAATAAGTTAAACTGCACTCAAATGACCAAACAAGATGAAAGCTGAAATCCATCATGGTAGGGTACTATAAACCTGGTACTAGTAACAGAATGGCCAGTTTGGTTTGAGAAATCTGAGTGTCAGTAAAAAGATAGTGGCCCAGATGGGAGTTGCAGACATGACCTTTCAGATGTTAAAACTCTGTACCCACTTCTGATTTCTGAGGTGCACAGTAGAAGCTGATCCTGCCTTTGCTCCTGGTGTCCTAGGTGCTGTGTTTTTCCTGCTTATGGAAGACAAGTTCTGAAGTCCCCATTTGGCTCTTTTACCCAGACAAAAATAGGTGGCCTACAGCAACTGTTCCTTTCTACACATTGCTCAGATGGCTCTGAAGAGCTTGCACCTTGAAGGCTTCAGCAAGCAGCAGCTCTGCTGTCCAACGAGGAAGACGTAAGCAGGTCCCCTCCACAGGTCTAAGTAGGTGATGTCTGGTTTGTCTTAAGAAAACTCCCCAGTCTTCCCATTTAAGCCTTTTGGAGGCTTAACTCACGGTCCAAACTTCCAGTCAAGAAGAATATTCAGGGAAGGGTGGACTTTGATGGCGGCAGCTCCTTTATACATTTTTGCCATAATAGGCAAAAATCCTTCATCATAATGTTTAAGCCATCCACATAACATTTCAGTCTGCTGCAACTTCCGATTTGCTTGCAGCAGGCAACCTATATTGGGTGGAGAATTTAGCTATAACTATAAACTATATCTTGCCTCAAAGTTTCTGAACATCAATAGTTCTGCCTGGAAAATCTGGATGAATAGTAGTATGTGCTGCTGAGATCTCCAATATGAAGAAAAAGCATCTCCAATGTCCATGCAAAATCCAGCATATTGAGCTTACCATGTATATATTTTTCAGAACTACACTTCTAACCGGCACACAAGGCACTTGCTCCATTGCATCTGCACATGTACAACTGACGTGGTGGATCCAGCAAAGAGTAGTCACATCCCTGTGATTTCTAGTCAACTTTTCCTACTTTACGTAATTTCAAGGAAAAGAATACAAGAAGATTCTACCAATGCTTTGTCACAGAATTTACTGCAATAAGGGTGAACTTTTTTTCAAGAAAGATCTTAACATTTAATCATGAGGGATTTTAAATAGATTGAAACCAGTACTATCTGTTTCCTTTATCATGTAAAACATGTAAAATATGTCACCACATACAGGAAAACCATACAGGAAGACCATGCCAGATAATTTAGCATTTTGATGTTCTTCCAATACTGAGAAGAGGCACTAAGAATGAAATTACGCATAAAAAAATCTTTGATGTCATGGTAACAGAATGAAGAACCAAAACCCCTCTTAGAGTTATTTTCATAATCAGAAGAACATGTTACCTCTAAATTAGCAATGATGAGCAGCAACAGAGCTGCTTTCCAATATCTGACAAAACAGAGAGAAAAAGAAGATGTAAAAAAAGAGATATTGCAGTATTGAAGAAATACACACAGAACACTTAGAAAATACGGTAAAGGAGAAAGTTTGAGAAGGGAAATAAAAATATATCGTTGGCACCCTGAACTAGATGTTGACTCACCCAGATTCCTACACAATGTCCATGAGACTATAGGAAACAGAAGCTTTTCTGGTCCTGTAGTAGATTCACTTGAAAAAGCTCCTATATATTTATTTTCAGCCCTCTGAATTCTATGCAATGATAATCCAGTAGAGGAGTTCAACTGGCATGTCTGGATTTGACTTATACTAGAGCAAAAATCCAAAAGAGCAGGTTAAGATTGAACAGAAAAAGAAGG
The DNA here is from genome assembly GCA_902810485.1 of Alauda arvensis. Taxonomy (NCBI): domain Eukaryota; kingdom Metazoa; phylum Chordata; class Aves; order Passeriformes; family Alaudidae; genus Alauda; species Alauda arvensis. Next base: position 366,107 of record CADDXX010000360.1, on the reverse strand, counting down.
GGGGTGGTGGGGAGAGGATGCACGTTAGAGAGGGGTTGCTATTATGCAAATCAGGAAGTCTGTACCTCTCAAGTACCTCAGCCAATTGGGAAAGAGAGAGGGACATGCGGCTGGGAAATTAGGATGAAGAGGAGGCTGCATCCTCTAGCAATTTGAGAGAACTCATGGGAAATATCCCATGGTCTCTCCCTCTATTCAAATAAAGTTACAGGACTCCTCTATCTCCGTTTTTGACATAAATSACTGACACTGTGAATTAATTTTCCTGACAAATAGGAAATGAATACTGGTAGATAAAATGAAAAAACAAAAAACCAGTTTATTAATGAACACAATGCCCACAAGGCACTGTAAAAACAGTAAATTAAAGGCTAGATATTAAACTGTCAGACCTTGCACCCCCCCCCCGCCCAAACTGTGAGAAATGAAGCCCACTCCTCAGTTAAAATTTAAAGAAAATTTAGTAAGAGACAATAGGGGACAAAGTCAATAAAGCAGTAGGAACAGTGCTGGGTGTTTAGCCGCAGCCAGAGGCACACCAGTCAACACAGCAACACCCCTTATATACCCTGATGTACTGGTTTGAAAGCAAAACCAGTGAGAGACTAAGTCAGAAATACAATTTAATAGGAAAACTATAAAATAATAGTAAAAGGAACAAACGGAAAGACCCTTGGCAGAGTCAGAATACAACCTGACACCCTGTTTGTTAGGGTAGTGGTAGCAGTCTGAATAAAGCAGTCTTGTTGAAGCAGTGATCCTGTAGAAAGATCTGGCAGCTCCTGTCCTCTGGGAATCCAGTCGGTGACTGTGCTGTCCCAAACTGCAGATTATATCCAGGTGGGAATGCTTGGCTCCTCCCCACTGGGCAGAGCATCTCACAATGGGCTGATATCATTCTGTGAGTCATACAATGGGTCCTTGATTGCCCATTAAGCAGAGATAGCTCCCGAGGGGAATTACCTGTGAGTCATTGACCAGGGCATTGATGGGCCATTAACAGCAGATAGTCCAGAGGGAGGGGGCAGGGAAAACACTGCCCCACCTGGTTCCAACAAACTATGAAGATGGTAATAGAATACATACTTTGGGCACATCTTACATTGCAACCTAGGACACCTGGGTATTGCATCAGTCAAATGCATATTCATGAGCAATTATACATATTCAATCATTTTAACATAGCTCCTCCTCCATCCCTTCCCTTCAGAGCACCTGCAGTCATTCTTGTTGTAGTCATCTGCTACTTTTCGATACTTTGAACAGGCCTCCATTCTTTCCTTAGTTAAATATTAACATACAACAACTCCCAACAAACATAAGCATCACAACACAGCATTCAGATTAAAAGAACTCTAGGCTTTAGTAAATCTCTTTTTTACAAAGGTCAACATTATGAAACACATAGTATTCACTCTAACAATTGTGAAAGCAAACRCTGTAATATACTTATCACACGAAAAAAAAACCCAAAATGCCAGGGAAAAGGTACTGGCTCATGCCATGTGGTAGAAGATGGCACTGGGTTCTCTCTCAGGAAAAGAAATCAAACAGGATCTTCATGCTGTAGTTCAGGCAAACAGATGAAAATTTGGTGACCTTCTGGCATTGATTGCCTCTCCACAGCAGATGAAGCAGGTGGGTTAGAGCCTCTCAGTGTGTGTTTTCTTCTCAGCTTGGCTTTTCTGAGGTCTGGGACGAGAAACAGAGTGGCCCTTCTCTCCCACTGATCCTGACCAAACCCTCTCCCACAGGTCCCATTTTCTCTGGTCTCAGACTGTCCAGTTCACCTGAAAAACTTGGTGAAAGATTGCTGCTGCAGTTTCTCTCAGGTCAAGAAAGGAAAAAAAAAAAACTTCTTGCCTGGGCTAACAAAAAACAAGCTAGCCAAACAACAACCCAGACCACACCACACCTCTGGATGCCTGGGGAGTGAGGCTTTGAAAAAACCCGCCAACAAGCCCAGGACTCCCCCCTCTCCCAGACCTTAAAGATACAGCAACCATTTTTGGGCATAAAGCAGAAGATCAGGGAATAGACTATTATAAATCACCCCAAGCCAATGGGTGCCAGAGTCTTCTTAAGGTCAGGAGCACTCAGGCAGAAGGTGTATTGCCTTTCTCTTTCAATCTTGTGGGGAAGCTGGGATGGTGCAAGGCAAAGGCCCTTTTTGTCTCTCTCTGGGCTCCTGAAGAGGTTGCTTCAGGCACATCTATGAATAGCAACTGGGCCGCCATTCTTTGGTGCTAGACAGCTCAGCTTCTCCCCCCTCCTTCCCTTTGGAATAGCAACCTGTGACAGCAGCACCAACACTGGCTGAATGCAGCAGGTGGCAGGAGGAGGCAGCAAGCAGCTGCACTGACCTCACACACATACACACAAAGTCACTGAAAGGAAGCAGGGGAGCTGACACCAGGGGCTGGAGCCCCCAGGCATTGCCAGCACACCCCATCTGCCACCAGAACTGCTTCATAAGCTCCTACCTTCCCTTTATTTTTCCAGGGGAAAATTGACCTAAGCAGGTATTGTCCACCATGTTATAAATACATATTATATTATTGGCCTTTCACAACTATTAAAATGAATACTATATGTGTAATGTTGGAAAGTTATGTTGTATTAATATAGTTTATTTCAGGAGTGTGGTAAATATAGTTCTTAGGCTATAGCATGATATTGAAATACGGAATTGCTTTGGTTATCAGAAAACCCCCCCTACCACATTCCTAGATTATCTTGTGAAGATGACAGTGACCAGAGCCCCAAAGAAGGTGCCACAGGAAGAGATTTATCTGCAAGGAGTGTGAAAAACGAAGTTTACTTTCCTGTAAATTTTATAAAAGTTTAGTAAAGAGACAATAGGAGACAGAAATAAAGCAAAGGGGTTACACAGCCAGCCAGAGTGCTTGGCACTCAGCCAAGAGCACACCTATCATCTTCGAAGGTGCACCTCTTAATACTTTTCTTATTACATCAGCCTGTTGCATATTCACAGCCTTTATGCATATTCATATTTTTCCAAAAACTATTTTCCATATTCTTGGAACTTTTTTGCATGGCCACTCCTTGGGTCCGCCTTTTTAGAGCAGGTATGTTTCTTGGCTGTGGTTTTAGTCCTGCTTCTTTATCACCTCCAGTTTGGGCAGTGGTCYGTACTTTCTTCACAGGGCAATTGCTGATAATTTGGCATATCAATAGCAGGGTCCTCATTGTATGTTCACTGGATGTTATCCCAACCAAACAGGCAGTTCTATTATAAGCCTAACTATACAACAGCTATCCCACTATCATCTCTAAACAAAACACAAAAATTATATCTTCACAGCAGAGCTATTTTAACATTATACATATAACATTCATCTTAATATTTGCAAAAAGCCAACCATATAATGTGTATTTATAACAAGGAGTAATAAAATGTTGAATATGCAAGGAATAATAAAATGTTGAATTGGTGAAATAGGAGCAGGTTGTGGGGGTTGACAATAGGAGAGCATCTAAACTCAAAGGAATGTTTGAATAATGCATTAGGGTCTTCTGAATATGTGACAAACTGGTACATTTAAAGGAGTGTTTTTCTGAGTTGAAGTGTGCTTTTTGGCAGAATGTCAGGCACCTGGACATCTTAGAACTTTTGCTTTTATGTCTCTTATTGTCTTATTTATTATTATTAAACTTCTAAAATTTTAACAAAAAATGAACACTGTTTTTCACAAAAAAGACCTTTAGGATAGTACGGAAAATCTCTTTGAAAAGCCAGTGTCCATAAAAGAGACAGAGGAATCCTGCAACTTTATTCGAATAAAGGGAGAGTCCCCTGTGGCTCACACCCGTGGGGTTATCTCTCTCGAGGTTTTGGAGGGTGCAGCCTCCTTTTATCCTAAACTCCTGGCTTCATGTTGCCCTCTTCCTTTACCCATTGGCTGAGGTACTGGGAAGGTACAGCCTTCCCGAAGTGCCTATCACATATTCCCCCATTGAACCTGTTCAGAAACGTAAGCTTGTGCAGACCCAACTGTCTCTTTCAGGAGCCAAGCTCTCTGGGCTCTGTAACATACCTGCTGCCCAAACTCAGTAGAGATATTAAGACCCATTTCAAAGACGTTAAAACCCATACCATCACCCATCAAAATATTTGTAAAGATGTAAGTACGCATCTTCCCTCTCAGGGCAAGCACATTCAACTGTTAGCATCTCTGAGTTCCACCACTAAACCATATCTGTAATTGGCAGATCTACGTGGCCTTTAAATACCTCCAGGGATGGTGACTCAAACAATTCCCTGGGCATACTGTTTCAATGCTTGACAACCTTTTTTTGGTGAACTAATACCTAATCTAACCATGCTAGATTTCTTTCCTACTTATTATAATTAATAAACTTTTCTACTATAAAGCTGAGAGTACTAGAAACCATGATGTTGTCATGTTGATAAGCTGTGAAGATGGTTAAGCATCTTCATTTCCTCTTCAGTCTCTCTAATTTCACCTATCACAAATATTGCCTTCAGTTGCTGGTGGTGAAATTATGACACTTTTGAATGTTATGAAYGACCACCTGAGTCTTTTTTTGTGCAGAAATTCTTTGGGAACATTAACACCTTTCTGTTCACTGTTCATGAAAACCAGGAAGCACATGTTTTATGTTGCCTCTATTTGGAACAGTAAAGAAATAATGTTTAAGTGCTTCTGGCTATTACAGTTCTGCTAAATAAACACAATAACCCTGCAGGCATAATTTCATTCTTTTTTAATGGCCTCATTCAGGAATGAGGAGATTAAATAAGTGACTAATTTTCTGTTTTATCAGCAACAAAAGAGACCAAAATCTCTGTAACTTGGACTTCATGGCACACACATCTTAGCCCTGAATAAGCTGAATCACAACACTTTTTAAATTCCAGATTTACAACCCTCCTCTTTTAGGTCATGCTTGCCCTTTCCCATGCATCCCCATGCATCTTGTCTGAACTCTGAGGTGCTTATCACTTGAGATATAATGAAGAAGAATCTGAATTCCATACTCTACAATCTCCTTCTTGGCCTAATCAAGTTAAGTACATTTGTTTTACAAAAACATATAATTTATTATTTTATACTCTGTTAAAATTAAAAAAAAATTTTTTTTGAAGGAAAATTTCAGTACAAGTTTTGTACTGTGTGTTAAACAAGTTTAAAAGTATTCTCTTGTTAAGGAATGGGAATGTGACATAAAGAAAAGGAAATAAAAAATTTTCCTAAATTTACTTGCATAATTCTGCCTTGTAGTCAGAGTCTGAAGCAATAAAACTTAGGAACTTTTTTAGAACAAGTGTACATTAGGGAGTGTTTCAACTGTAAAGAGCTAGTGATGACAAGGCTGAGTGCATATGGATACGAATCAGGGGGAAGGCAGACATCCTGATGGAAGTCTGTTACAGAATACCCAACCAAGATGAAGAGGCAGATGAAGTATTCTGTTAATATGTTTCATGATCCCGAGACTTTGTTCTTGCCAAACTTACCAAATATCTGTTGGAAATTCAGCACAGAGAAGGCTTTCTAGGAGTGTGTGGAAGAGAACTTGTGACACAGCTGGTGAGCAAGCCTGTCAGGGCCAGTGCTCCTCTAGACCTGCTGTTTACAAACAGAGAAGGGCTTATGGGAAATGTGATGGCGTCTTGGTTTGAAAGACAGGTGTCTGCTAGTGGAAAAGCTGAAGCTCTCCCCTTGCAATGGAGAATACAAACCCCCTCCTTCCAAATAATTATAAATTTGAAATTAAGGGGCTTTCAGACAGAAAGATGTGGGAATGGGAATAACAGGTTTTTTTACTAATATATATATATCTAATCAAGCAAGCAAGCAAACAGCTACAGCATTAATAATAAGACAGAACCAAGAACCTCGAGGGACTACAAAGCCCAGGGCAGTCTGATCCCAGTGGCTCTGAGGCACCAAGCTGTAACGGTGGGAGATCCCGGGCTGGTGATGAGGTAGATGGGGAGTTCCGCAGTGGGGGTTGGAGTAGTAGAGATGTCCTGGCAGAGCAAAGGGTGTGAGGTCAGCATAGGCAAAAGCCTCAAAGCAGGCTGGAAAAATGGTGGTGGCGGGACAAGGTCAGGCCCGCTCTAATAGGGCAGGAGGCACACAAGCAGATGATGATAGATTTCCCAGGAGCGGAGTCGGTGGTGACAGTGAAACTCCTCTCACAGCAAGCGAACAGCCTGGCATCCTCTCCTTAAAGTGCTAAGGGCAAGAGTGCCTGCCCCCCAGCCCCTCCCCCGTCCCTTTGCTGCCCCAAATCTCACGTTATCAGGTTCTGTCTTCTCTTCTCTGGCTTCTTTTGTCTTTGGTTAAGTACCAACAAGTACTCGGTCTTTAGTGTCTTAGCAACTTGAGGGAAAAAATTCCAAAAGGGGAAAAAAAACCCAAAACAAATCTAACCCCGAACAGATGGCTATAGGCTATCTTGGGCACAGTGACCACAAAATGAGATGAATTTTCAATTCTTTRTGAAGTAATGAAGGGGGAAGCAAAACCTCTACCTTGGAATTCCACTGCTTCAGAGAGTCACCTGGGAAACAATCATTAACGAAAAAGGGGTCCAGGGAGGCTGGACACATTTTAAGAAAGAAATCCTAAAGGAGCAGGAGCAGGCTGTCCCTATATGCCAAAAGGTGGGGGAAAAAAAGGCCTGGCTGAATGGCGTTTTCACAGGAACTTAGGGGAAAAAAGTTAATGCCCTTTGGAAGAAAGGGCAGGCTACTCAGGAAGAATACAAGGAAGTAATTAGATGTAGAGAGAAAATTAGAAAGGTGAAAGCTCAGCTAGAATTCAATTTGGCCACTGCTGTGAAAGATAATAAAAAGTTTTTTTTACAAATACATCAAAAACAAAAGGAAGGCCAAGGAAGACCTCCATCCTTTATTGAACAAGGGGTCTAACATTGTAACCAAGAATGAGATAAAGGCTGAAGTACTTAAGGCCTTCTTTGCTTCAGTCTTTAACAGTARGACCAGTTATCCTCAAGGCAACAAGCCCCTGAGCTGGTAGACAGGAACGGGGAGCAGAATAGTGCCCCTGTAATCCAGATGGAAGCAGTTAGTGAACTGAACCACTTACACACCAGCTGAACCACTTACACACCAGCTGAACCACTTACACACTCGTAAGTCTATGAGTTCGGACAGACTTCATGGGAAGGTACTGAGGCAGCTGGCAGAAAAGCTTACCAAGCCGCTCTCTATCATTTATAATCAGACCAGATTAACCAGGGAGGTCCCAGATGACTGGAGGCTGGCCAATGGTCCATCCACAAGAAGTGTTGGAAGGAGGATCCAGGGAACTATATGCCTGTCAGCCTGACCTTGGTGTCCAAGGAGGTTATGAAACAAATAATCTTCAGTGCAATCACACGGCAGAAAGAAGACAGCCAAGGGCTCAGGCACAGCCAGCATGGATTTGGGAAAGTCAGGTCTTGCTTGACTAAACTTATCTCTTTTTATGACCAGATAGCTCACCTAGTAGATGGGGGAAAAGGCTGTGGATGTGTCTAAATGGACTTCAGCAAAGCCTTTGATACTGTCTTCCAATGAATTCTCCTGAAGAAGCTGGTAGCCCACTACTTGGACAGGTGCACTCTTTGCTGGGTTAAAAATTGGCTGGATGGCTGGACCAAGAGAGATGTGAGAAGTGGTGCTATATCCAGTTGGTGGCTGGTCACTAGCTGTCACTAGTTGTGACGGCTTCAGCTGGGCTATAAGCTGCACAGATAATTTGGCCTAACAGACATCAACTCAACCAGCCTAGCCTGTTAGAGAGTAGAAGTAAACAAGTCCCCTGACACGATATTGATAGATTAGATTCATGTTCAAACAGGGGACCTCAGCCAATCCCTTTGAACCATGAATGCACTCATATCATTGGCCAGTGAGCTGGGCAGAGTTAAGACCCTTAACCAATCACATTTGTAAGCATGGGAAATTTGAAGCCCCTATAAAAGGGGGCGCCCAACAATAAACCTCAGCTGTGTGCTCTTGTCACATCTCTGGCACCAACAACAGTTATGGGAGACCAGAGTATCTCCCTGGGTCTCCTGGAYGGGCAGGAGCTGGGACGGGGGGGGTAGGTCCTCCTTGGCCTATGCCAGAAACAGTGGTGGCTTTTGGTCTCAGCCCATGGGAAAGAACTGCCAGGGCTGTCTGAGGATTTGGAGGTCACAAGGGTTTGATTTTTGTTATGTCACTGGGTGAAAAAGTAGGTGTCCTTGGGTGACTGTATGATGCTTCTATCCCCAAATCGTCTGTTCTGTCTGTAGCTTTAAGACTGGTTCCTAGAGCGAAGGGAGAGAAAACAGAAGCGCGAAGTTTGTTTTGAAAGAAGCAGCTCACTCCTCCACATTTTTTCCTCCTGGAGGGTTTCGTCTGAAGCGGACAGGCGGCGTGTGAGAGATCTTCTTTTTTTTTAGTTAGTTTTAGCTAGCTAGGGCAGAGAAGTTCTCTGGACTGTTTTTTTTTCCTTTTTCTTGGGACTGTTTAAATCTGTTCTTGGACTGAGAGATCTACCGGACTGAGAGAGCACCGGGAGAGCACCGGGAGAGCACCGGTGGGCACCGGGCCAGGCCCAGGCCAGCATCTGCCAGCACTGGAAAAGAACTGAGGCGGAGCGAACCAGGCTCCAACGGCAAGGACTCTTTCTCAATTTTGCCAGGTTTTATTGTTTCATATTATTAATTTCTAGGTTTGTAAGCACTTTTCTTTTTGTTAAATAAATAGTTTTTTCCACTCATCTCTAAGGAAGTTGTTTCCCGAACCAGTAGGGGGGAGGAGCAGTCCCAGCTTGCTTCCCAGAGCGAGACCCCCCCCCCCCCCATTTTGGGAGGTCTCCTCCCAGATTTGCCCTAAACCAGGACAGTAGGGTTTTTAGATTTTGTTATATAGGTAAAATGGGGCAAAGATGGAGACAGATCAATGTGACAAAAGCACATTTTTGTGGAGAATATAATTGATGAGTGGTTAAAAAGCAAAGGACATGATGAGATGAAACTAGAACAGATATGAGGGACGTGAGGGATGTGAGGAACAGCGCGCCCTTGAGCACAGGTGCTATACAATAACAGGATTCAGAGAAAGAAACAAAGGGCAACAGAATGTGAAGAACTGAAATCACAATGTAACTGAAATTTGCTGGGAATAGGAGAGATTGACCTTTAATGCTAAGCCAATGATGAGCTGTACTTTTGCAATATGTATTAGCTTCATTATCTATGATATAAATATAGTCTTCTGATTGGTAATAAACTGAGACTTTCTGATCATCATCGGATGGTGTCTGTCTCCCGCCGCATCCTGCAACAAATGGTGACCCTCAACATGATGGGCTTCTAGCACCACGAGCGGAGTGGCATAGGGGTCAGGTCCTGCAAGCAGAGGGATGGCGAAAGAGCAAAGAACTCCCGGCTCCGCGCCCTGGGTGACCGCAGAGGCAGGCCTGGCTGATACGTGCTGCTGAGACCTTGGGGAGCTGCAACAGCGCTGGTAAACTTAATCATTGAGAGGCAAGCAGCATATGACTTATTCACTGAATTCTTAAAAAAGAGGCAGATTAAAGGGATTGACTTACAAAAAGAGTTACCTGGGTTGTTAACATATGGGTATGATAAAGGGTTTTTTGTGAATCCACATACAGCACACGAAGTATCAGAGTGGCGAAAATTTGGGGATAAGTTATGGGAGGCGGTATTAGAAGATGATAAGATAGCAAAAAAGATGGGGAAGCTATGGAAAATAGTGCAAAATGAGTTGTTACAGTATCAGGTAGAGAAAAAGGCTGCGCAGCATGTGACTGCCGCTCAGGAGAAAAATAGAGCATACGATAATGAATGGAATGATGGTGTGCCACTGCCACCTAGTATTTCCACTGTAACATTACCCCTGATACGTAGATCTGAGCTGGAGCTTGAGAATGACTTGGCGGATAGCCGGCTGTCGGCACCCCCACATGTACCCTCTGAAGAAGAGGGACCATGGGGCTCCAGCTGCCTCACCGCTAAAGAGTCTATCCCTAGGGCAGAATCTGACCTAGCGGGGGCCTTGGCGCAAGAGCAGAGGGACGCGTGGGCRGCCCTGGTGAGGGAGGGGGCTGAGCAGGGGGACGAGCAGATACTGCAAGCCACGGCAGAACTGGCGTGCCCTGTGATCTACCAAGCACAGCCTAGGGGAGGAGGTTTGTTAGCTCAAATTACAGCATTAGATTGGAAGTTGTTGTCGCAACTGTGCTCTACCATCAGTCATTTTGGGGTAACTAGTGAGCCTGCGAAGCAGATGCTAGACTATATATGGCGCACACAGGTGCTGCTTCCAGCAGACTGTAGGGGCATTGCTAAGTTGATTTTTTCTCCACATCAGCAGTTGTTGTTCAATGCTCATTGGCAGGCTGAGGTGAGCTATGCGATATCTATAAACAGACACCCAGGGGATCCTTTACACAGAGTGACCGTAGAAGAATTGATGGGTGTAGGATTTCTCGCCCTTGTGCTTTGCCCCGATCCTGCTCGGAGCGGCTGCGCCGGCTGGCAGGGCGAGACCCTACGATACACGTGGATCCCGTCCCCGGACGGTCTGCAGCGAAGCGGC